>CALYLW010000154.1:75925-266037 GCA_944989445.1 Ampullaceana balthica | reverse complement strand
ATTTATCTGTTGTGTAAATAAAATAAAAACACTAGGCCTTGAACATATGCAAATAATTTAAAATAAAAAATGTATTATCCTTATAATGATGATAATTTAAAAAAAAATGATTGATAAATTATGAAGTATGAGAATAGAATAAAACTTCACACACATCCATTGTCTTTGTTATTCACAAGAAAACAATTTTAAATCTGTTTTATAATGAGTTATAATAAACAAATTCAACATTTATGTACTATACATAGACAAACATATTTTTAAGAAATACATATTTTTTTCACTATTATAAAATACGTAATACAGACAAAACAAATGTTTTTATAACAAATATAGAAGAGACTATATACGCCTTGCAACTTTTATGTTTATTATAATGATAGTTAAGGGAGTAGAGCTTCTATAACTACGGTGTTAATAACAAAGATGATAGTGATTTAAAAGATTTTGAACACCTGTCTTTACAACAAGGAAAGTGGAAACCACAGTGCCGACTGCGACCCAGACCACTCATTTGTCGCCAATAGCATTAAATTAATACCAAAGAAACTTTGTCACTCTAAGAGCAAGAGTAAAACTCGCAAAAACACATCATATCAACTGCTCCAAGATCATGCAACAGCTTAACACCAGGCTTAAGACAGCTCTTAAGGTCAATGCCACGCAGAAAGTCATCGCCAATCCTCATGATGCTTTTGTGGCTGCGACATAACAAATTGATTCGACGTGGCTCCATCTTCGTGTTTTTTTTCCTGTCAGAGAAGTCTGATTGTTTAAAATTCCTTAATTTTTGAGATATGAGTGCTATTATTGTCTGCTGTGTAAAAGTTGTTTGTATGTTAGTGTTGTCTGTCTGCCTGAAAGAGTTGTTTGATTGTAAGTGTTGTCTCTCAGTTTGTTAGACTATTCTGATTGTTAAATGTTGTATCTATGTGAGAATTGTCTCAGTGATAGTCTGGTCCATCAATTAGATTAATTTGTTTGATAATGATAATTATTAGTTTAGTAAATTCTATGATACATCCTAAAAATATGTTCAGCATATTTAAATGAAAATGTAAAATTTCATCAAGTAAAAGTCCCATATAAATAAAAGAGAACATTTACAAATTAAAATATTTTTTATTTTAACAAAAATGAAGTGCAATCAAAATGTATTTTCTAGTGAACTCCACACTAAAAAGCGCCGCTATCTACCTACTTAATATGATATTGTATTTGAAGCAACTTAAAAGGCAAGATTAATGAGAAAATCATATCATTATTTTCAGTAACTTCGGATAAATTTCAATATACGAGTCAATGCGTCAAAGTACTGTTTAATTGTATTGCTCGCACTTTTTGTTGCATGTACCTTTATATTATGTTTATAAATATTTAATTCAATAGACAAATACATTTTATTAATCATAGTTATTTCCAATTCATAAAACTATAACTTGTATACACTTATTTTTATGTAGTGCTTTGCCTAATTGTTGTAAAGGCACAGTCTTGTTGCTACGTACTCAACTATACTTTTTATTCAAGTGGCACGCTACTTGACTTCGATCTCTTCCATAAGGGATAGCTTTACTATAGATAGCGAAGATTCTCCCACCATCAGTATTGGCTGAGTTCTTTTAAAGAATTTCCTGCTACCAGTTCATTTTATTTGTTATATATATATAAATATGTTGTCCGTCCGTCATGGTCGACGATGACCACTCTCATCATATTAGCGGGGCCGCCACATGTGTCCTCTGGTGGCTTATTGACCCTATTTTGGTACGAAAAAGGCGTTCGCACGTCGGACAAGAGATGGATGCGGTCCCTTCAGGAGGGTTTTGGATACGGTCCTTTCTGACATGACGCTTTAACTTGGCAGTCTGTTGATAAAGTAGTATATATTATATATAAATGAAAATATGATGTTTGTCTTTATGACATTATGGTGATTCCCAATGTAAGCCCATAGTGGGCGTTCCAGTGATCCAGGTAGGTGGAGGTGACCACAGGTGTGTTTGGAGAAGAATATCTTTAAGAAGTCGATGATAGCAATAAAAAGGTACAAAAATTAATTTATGTATTTGGTGTACATATAAAGTATCACAGACTACAAAAACATGTATCTAAAATTCATGAACATGAAAAAGAAAAGGAATAATCTTGTTTCTTATTTCTTCCAATTTGTTTTCTACATAAAATAACTACATATTTGCTTCCATTGCCAAAAATATGCTCTCTAGAATTTAGACTAAATTTTCTATTAAAAATGTGAAGTTACGTAAATAAAAGTTCAGCAAACGTGAAATTAACCTCTGTGTGTTCCACTAGTTTTTTTCTGTAAGTTGCCTCCGCAAAGATTTTTAGCACAAAATTTTTGTAAATATTTTAGGGAAACAGAGAATTCATAAATACATGTTACCAATGTTTTGTTTTTTTTTAAATTGAAAAATAGAAGTTTTCACTGTTGATAGCAAAGTATGTTAGTGTGTTTAGCTTTTCATCAGCCTTTGGCAGTTTGTATAGCTTTCAGAAATAACTACAAAATGGCTTTATTCTACATTCACTATTTTGTATCATAAAATCTTTTTATTGTTTTATATTTTAATGCAAGGTGTGCATCGGAGGCGCGAAAAAAGGTGTGCAACATAGTTATATATTAAAGACGCGCTGTAAAAAATATATTATAGGACCTCATTGTTTTAGCTTATATTTTACTTTTGAAAAAGGGGGCGATGAATAAAAAGAATGTGATGACTTAAAATTATAAAATACTTTTTGTACATTCCAGCAAGTTAATGTTTCGTATGTATCAACTATGGATAAGTTACTTGGGGTTTTAACAAAAAACTGGGCAAAGTAGGCGCCCTACAGCCGCAGTGGGTGCCGTATGCGCTTTACAACCCCTAGTTACTTATATAAGATTAAGCCATTGGCCGGTAAGATTATAACGCGTGACGCTGGCTAAGCTTTGGAACTTTCATTGTAACGTTTTCAAACCAAGGGCGCATTTCAATTTTCTTTTTTAACTATCACAGTTCACAAGCGCAGAAGAAAAAAATCTGAACTTTAGCTTATGAGTTGTTTATATGTCAGATATTAATACATTTTAGTAATATTAATTTCTATATATTTTTTGGCGTTTAAATTTTTAAATTTATATCAGCAATGTCAGTAGCAATTTTTTGTATGTTACATTTATTTATGTATACACCCAACACATTTATGTAATTTTTTTTTATGGAGGTCTGCACAGAGAATGGTAATAGCTGTTTAATCGAAAATATCTAGGGTTGAAAAATCGGATTAATTTTTTGAAAACGGAGTGATTTATTTAAATTGTGCATATACAAGAATTATTAAAAACACAAATTTGGCCATTTTATAGACTATGTAAGGACAAAAAAAGTCTTGTAACTAGAAAAAAAATATTTTTTTTCCGTCTTAAATTAAAACCCTCTAGTATAGTATGTCATGGTATGTACTCCTGCTTGTGGCTGTGTGTGTGAAACACCATCGGCTTCCCCTCAAGACTTGATAATATACGATACAAAAAACTAGGGGTTTTAGGGCGCCAATTGCGCCCACATTTTTCAAAAAACCCAAGTAACTTATCCTTGTTTGATAAATACGAAATATTAAACTTCTTGAAATATACACAAAGTATTTTATAATTTTTTGGGTAAATGACGTCATATAATATTTTACGGCAAAAAACACCACATCCTCTCGAAACCAAAATGAGTATGATTTTAGGTCTATATTTTCAATTTAAAAAAAAAGAGTAGTTTTCTTTTTTAAATCCTTTATATTAACTCGTAGAGTATGTTTGCTTGCTTGTCGAAAAAAACTTTGGATCGATTTTTAACCCTATTCCTCGTAAGCTAGCGAGCTGAAATTTTGCAGGCAGTTTTGTGCCGATGATAAAAACGATGTATCAAAATTGAAGATCAATCGCAAGTACTGTAATTGATTTGTTGAATTTTTATATTATTTTATTTATCTCTATACTTTGGCATCCGTCCATGGGATGATGGCGTTTCCTCCTGCTCCTCTACCCCCTTCTCCTTTCTCCTGGCCCCTTTTCTCTTCGCTCCTGGCTGTAAGGAAAGCTTCGGCGACTTGAATACCCTCGCATACTTTTGCCCGCCAGGAGGTGCGCTACTCAGCAATACTCTCCCACGTTTTATGGCCAATCAGCGCCAGAGTCATGTCTTTCTTGCAGACATCCTTGAATCGCAAGCAGGGGCGTCCTCTCTTCCGCATACCAGTTGCCAGCTTGCCGCAAAGCAGGGCTCTTGGAATGCGCTCCGACCTCATCCTGCGGACATGTCCAAACCACCGCAGGCGCCTCTCACTAAGGATTGAGTGCATGCTCAGCATATGACTCCTTCTGAGTACATCAACATTCGTGATCTTGTCCTGTCACTTGATGTGCAGAATCCTGCGCAAGCATCGTAAGTGGAAGCTGTTGAGTTGCTTTGTTTGTTTGGCATAGGTCGTCCAGTACTCGCTGCCATAGAGGAGTGTGCTGTGCACGCAGGCCTGGTACAAAATGATTTTCGTACTATTAGTGATCTGTGCATTGTTCCACACTCTTTGATTCAGCCTAGCCATTAATGGTGCAGCCTTGCCGATTCTGGTTTCAATTTCCTTTTCCAGGGAGTGTGTGCTTGTGATGTTACTGTCAAGGTAGGTAAAATCCTCGACGACATCCAAGGTGTTTCCCCCAATGGAGATTGCTGGGAAGCAGTCTGTTCCTTGTCTCATAATGTTGGTCTTTTTTAGGCTTATCGTTAGACCAACATTCTTGCATGCCGCTGAGAACTTATTGACCAAAAGTTGGAGACCTATCTCTGAATGTGAGGTAAGGGCTGCGTCATCCGCGAAGAGCAACTCTCTGTATATATTTCCACCCGTCCTGGTATGGATGTTTACACCCTCGAAGCAGTCCTCGAAAGCAGGACGCAGTAGCATCGAGAAAAAGATACCGAAGAGTGTTGGAGCCAGAACACAGCCCTGTTTGACTCCGCTGCAAACTGCGAAGTGTTCTGAGGTGGCATCATGGAATAGCACTGTGTTGTGCATATTGGTGTGGAAGGACTCGATAATTGAGAGAAGCCGCATAGGAAATCCTATTTTTTCCAATATACGAAGCAGAACCTTGCGGCTGAAAAGGCCAAATGCCTTTGTTAGATCTATGAAGTCAACGAAGAGGACTTTCTGTTGCTCCCGACATTTCTCTTGTAGCTGACGGGGTGAGAAGATCATGTCCATGGTTGACCGGCCAGCCCGAAAACCGCATTGTGATTCTAGTTAGACAATATGTGCAAGAATTTGCAGGCGTGCAAGGATCACTCTGACAAAAGCCTTTCCCACAATACTCAGTAAGGAGATGCCACGATAGTTATTGCAATCGCTGCGATCACCTTTGTTTTTATAAAGCGTGACTATTTTGGCATCACGCATATCCTGTGGGATGTGACCATGTTACCAGCAATCGCATATGAGTTCGTGCAGAGGCTTCAGTAGTGCTGACGGGTCGTGCTTAAGGACTTTTGCAGGAATGCCATCGTTTCCTGGGGCCTTCCCATTTCTCAGATGATCCCTACTAAACTCCTCTAGTGACGGTGGAGCATCAAGCTGATCTAGAACTGGTAGATCTGGGATTATTTCTATGGCAGAGTCAGATACTACATTCTGTATCGCATAGAGTTCTAGATAGTGCGTAGTCCAGCGCCGCATCTGCTTGTCTCGTTCTGTGATCATCTCACCTGATTTTGTCTTGATTGGAGCTGACTTTGATGTTGTGGGCCCAGTGGCCTTTTTTATGCCTTCGTACATTTGTTTAATATCTCCCTGATCAACAGCATATTGAATGCTTTTGCCTAGTTCCACCCAATAAGTGGTAGCGCAAAAACGTGCAGTCTTCCTGGCTGTGTTTCTGGCATTTCTGAGACATTGCAGGGTGCCAGGTCCTGGGGAAGCTTTGTAGGCCAATAGAGCTTTTCTTTTTGTCTCCGTCATGGGATTCATTGTAACCCAGTGGGCTTCAAACCAATCTGCATTTATTCTTTCCTTCCTCCCGAGGACGGCAAGAGAAGTGTTGTAAATAGTGTCTCGAAGATGGAGCCAATTCGCATTGATTTGTTCTGTTCCTTTAGCATCATGAGGATTGGGGAATGCTTTCTGCGAGGTGCTGGTCTTAAGAGCTTGCTCAAGCTTGGTGTTAAGCTGATCTATTATCTCAGGGAAGTTGATATTCTGCGTATTGATGCGCGTTTTACCCTTGCTCTTAGAGTGACACACTTTCTTTGGTATTAATTTGATTCTGCTTGAGACCAAAGAGTGGTCTGTCACAATCGGCACTGTGGTAACTGTGTATTTTGATGCACACTGGCCAGGTCAGATCACATGGTGAGAACCAGATCAAGCTGGCGCCAATGCTTGGAGCGGGGCTGTCTCCAAGACACTTTGTGGATGTTCTTGCATTTGAAGAATGTGTTAGTTTCACACATGTTGTGAGTACTGCATAGCCCGAGCAGTCGCTGGCCGTTGTTATTAATTTTACCAATGCGTGTAAGCCAATGCTGGTGGACCAGGCTTTGTGATCTGAGCCTACCCTGGCATTGAAGTCACCGAGACGGTATAAACTCTCATGTGTGGGGATATTTGCTACTGCGTAGTCTAGAGCCTCATAGAAGTTGTCTTTTAAGTCTTCTTTGGAGCAGAGAGTTTGTGCATACAGGCTGAGGATATGGGCTGCGCCAAATGATGTAAAAAGTTAAATGCCGAGTATCCTCTCAGTGCAAAATGCCGCCAGTTCAACATATGACATAAGAAAGTTTTTTATGGCAAAACAAACGCCATGCTGCCTTGGTCTGTCTGACGGTAGTCCTTGCCATACAAATGTGTATTTGGCCAGTTCCACTTTGCCTTTGACAGCCAGCTGCGTCTCCTGTAGACATGCAATGTCGATGCCGAGACGGGAAAATTCCCTGTCAATGACCACTGTCTTCCTTATGTCTTCCGCACATGAGGGGTCATAGTTAAAACCAGTGCAGAGGGTTCTGATATTCCAGCTTGCTAAACGAAGTGCTGGTAACTTCTTTCTTATTTTTTCAGTTGGTGCTTGGGTTTATGGATCACTTGTTGAGTTGATCACTCTGAGCACCATGCACCCAATGGGGCAGGCGAGCCATGACGGAAAATCCCCTTACTGGCTGTGGGCTGCCCAGCTTAAGGCGGGCGGTAGATGCTCAGTGAGACTTAGCGATCCCTCCCACCGTATGGAACGACCCCTGGCGCCTAGCTCTACGCCAATTGAGCATTGGCTTATAACCGGTAACTGCCGTTCCACGTGTTGTGTCTAAGCCTTGCAGCGAAGCTGGAGTGACCTCTCCAGGATTGGGTTGAGGAATTAGAGGAAGAAAAAAAGGAGGCTACGATAGCCTAGGCAGAGCTTTAAAAAGACCAGCTGTTGCCCAGGCAGCAGGCCCTCTCTCTCTCCACACAGATGGTAATTCCAGGGGAACAGATTAGCAGATACAACAAGGTGCCATCTGCATCGCAGGATTTGCCAGAGATATAGTGCATCGCAATAAAACTGCCTAAGGGACTCCGTCTCCTGATTTTCTGTTAGGGTTTACTCCCTTAGTCTCTCCATGAACAGGTGTGGCCGCGAGACAGCTGTTGTTTGAGATTGGAGTTACCCTCTCCTAGATGAGCTACCTATCAAGGTTAACGAGCCCCATCTGCTCGAAGCGGCTTGATTTAAGGCGCTAGCAGCCCGCTTTCATCCCTTCTCCTGTCAATGGAAACGTGATCCGCAAAACTTGGTTACAAGTCATACGAGAAGGCCAGGAGTTGGACTTTGGTTAGCAGAGGCTATTATGAGACACACGCAATGGGGATATTTCGAGAGGAGTGGGTGCTTATTTCCCACTCCCGCCCCCGGCAATTCTAGGCTTTGACCACAATCTCTATGTATCATGTTAATTTCTGAGATAGAGTGTCACGGTGCGTATTATATTGAATGACCTTTTTAATACTTTCCTGTTGCGCGAGTCACTGCGTATTTAATGGGCGATAACTTAAAAAATATATTTTCTATTGGTGCGCATTATATTAAACATGTTTTACGAGACATAACTAAAATTTTGTTTTTCTGTATTGTCGTGCGCTGCGTATTATAATGAACATTCTTTCAGTTATGTCTCGTACATAAAGGAATTATAGTCAAAAACATGTTTTTTACAGGTTTTTTTATTATCTACTTTGGACTCTTGTACTATGTCCCTCAGCGTTATATATGGAGACAGACAGGGACATGGGCTTATATATTGTTTATCTAATAAATTAAGCATAATAAATATATAGGCGGCTGGATAGCGAAGTCAATAGTGCGCTCGCCTCACAAGCTGAGGGGCGTGGGATCGATTTTACGTTAAAGCCACCTTAAAAATGTTGATGAATGACTTCGCTAAGAAAGTTCTCCGCTGACCTGGAGAGGGATGGGCGCCGTCAGGTCTATCAAGCCCGAGAATGTTTTAATGGAAACATTAGAACACCCTACAACTACGGGGTTATAACGACCACGAGGTTATGGGACTAAAAATATATATATATATATATATATATATATATATATATATATAAAGCTCATTTGGTGTTTGTATGTTTGTATGTTTCAAGTTTCGACTGTACGTTCCACAATCATGGAAAAACTAAATGACAGACGGGGACCAAATTCGGCAGAACGGTTCCTTTTAACCTGCAGATTGTTTACGTATATTTTTTTGTGATTGTCCCTTTTGCCCGAGAGCCATCAATTGAAAGATCAGAAAATGTTGAGACAAAGTGAGAAGTATGAAATCTCCTTTCCATATTAAAAAGCTTCATGCGGACATTCAAAACGAATTCATTTTGATGCGTTATTTTTCAATTTTCGACTGTAAGTTCCACAATCATGGAAAAACCAAATGACGGACGGGGACCAAATTCGGCAGGACGGTTCCTTTTAACCTGCAGATTGTTTACGCATATTTTTTTAAATTGTCCCTTTTGCCCGAAAGTCATCAATTGAAAGATCAGAAAATGTTGAGACAAAGAGAGAAGTCTCCTTTCCATATTGAAAAGCATCATGCGGACATTCAAAACGAGTACATTTTGATGCGGTATTTTTTTCCAATACTTTATTTTGAGCGGTGCGCTTCAAAAATCATTTTTTTTTCAAATTACGGTGTGCAAAGTTTCGTGCACGCATCTTAAATTGAGCTGTGTAATTTTATTATAATAACATTCATATTTGGTTTGGCCATGAGGTACAAAGCAGTGGTCTTATATACGAATTCTTTTTTTTTATATTATAGATGGGTTAAAACTATTTCATTATATTTGTCACACGATATATGGTATTTATTTTTTTCACATGGTGGTATTAAATTGAAAATTGTGTTTTGTTGTTAATAATAACTAAAAATTTAATTTTAAATAAAATAATTATATAATTAGTGAGTGAATTTAATGTGGAAAGCGATGGTCCAAGTCTACTTTAAGTTTAAGTTTATTGCACTTGGGCATCGTGTTCCACAGTAAAGCACTTAAAAGTTGTTTTTTTTTAAAATGTGCTTTTTTTAAAATCCTATTTAGATTTCATGTTTTAATATCTATATATATACAATTTAATTTAATACTACTCCTGTGGTTGTATTAAACCGATGTTGTTTAATGTTGAAATAATGTTGGATACATCCTCCATATTTATCTTTTAATGATAATTAATAAATTACATTTTCTCCATACCAATAAATTCCGTATTCCTAAATCACTAATCAAGATTGCTCCAAATTAAATTTGACTTGATCCTTTCTATAAACTTACTTATTAAAGTTAAGAATCAATGATCTTGACATTCATATAAAGGTCTAGGACCAATGTTGTCATTTTATGTTTACATAAGCTAAAAAAATTAATGATTTGTTTTTTTCATCAACAAAATATGGTGTGGGGCTGGAATATAATTTGCAAAATATGATGCTTTATGGGCAACGGGATCAAAAACAGATAAGCATTAATTTTTGTAATTTTACCTATTGCATAAAAGCGGAAAATTTATATCTTATAATATAGAGACAATCATATAAAAATGTAAACATCATTTTCATTTCGAAACATCTAAAAAGATTTTCAAAATATATAGGGTTTTTTTTTGTGTGTTTTTTTTAGCAATACTCAGTGGCGTAGCTAGAGGGGGGCGGTGGGGCGGTATTTATGGGCTTTTGAAAGGTAAATTCATTTCCAGGAACCGCCCTTATTTTCTTTGAAGGGGAAAACCAAGGTGAAACAAAAATATTCTTTATTTCGAGACTTAATTAACGGATCCGCGCAACATTTGTTTGATTACATAGTGGTTGTTATAACTAACGCAAACCCGTTCAAAAATTTAAAATCGCTCAAAAAAGGTGTTTTTTTTTAAATTAAGCGCTATTCGCCACAGATGCCGTTTTTATAAGAACTGCACACACACACACACACACACACACACAAACACACACAAAAAAATAACAACATATAAACATCACCACTGGGCCGAATAATATGTGCTATTAATATCGCCACGACAGTTTTTGGGTGAAATTTCGACATGCGCAGAATGATGCGCTAACAAGTACTTACATAACATTGTGGTTCAAACATTGTATTTAACTTGCAAGTAGTATATTATATTACTGTTTTAGTTTTTAGAAAATTATTGTAAGGTAAATTACTCAAAATTAAATATTTTTTTATTGCATTAAATTAGCACACATACAATTAGTTGTTTTCATTAAAATACAGTTATTCATTAAAAATTTAACGCCTATCAAATTGAAGTATTGTGTAAATAATTGTGTAAATAATTTGAATTCGTACATTTTATGGAAAATTATTTAAATTTATGACAAGAACATGGAAATATTCAAATTTCTATATTAATAAAAACCAAAATAGCATAATCATTTCGAAAAAGACATACTTGGAAAAAATTGACATCTGAAGAAGTAACTAGTAAAACGAGATCAGATGCTGGAATTTTAATCAGTTCAATGCAATATTTTTCTTTTCTGTGTTATCTCAAATTATGGGAACCCGTGTCTTTTTAAAATGAATGCAAACCCAGTTCATGGAACAAAGAGATGTGCTAATACAGAACGCTGTTATAGAGAGTTGGAAATATCAACTGAACGCCGAGTTAGAAGGAGAAAAAATATGAGTGGGGAAAATTAAGAAGAGGTGGTTCTATCTTTAGAACGAGAAGTACAACGAGAAATGTTTCTATCCATGGATGGAATTATAAAAGAAAAACAAGAACGTGTTGTTGAGTTGCATATTCGTGTATAATACCATGTAACCTACTAAATGAAGAATTTGAACATCAAATACATTTCTTTATTGACATTGATAAAGAACAGTTCAATATGGAGAGAAAAATGATCCGGGTTTTTATGGCTGTACACAGGGCCAGTCTTAGCATACGGGGCCCTATACGGCTTAGTTTGCGAAAATTATTGCACTGGGCCCAGTTTGGGTAGGGATAAGTTATTAACAATGATAATAAGTGAACATTAAGATAGGTGGGGTCTATTAAAGCGCGGGCCCACTGCGGCCGCATAGGGTGCAGTGGCCTAAGACCAGCCATGGCTGTACCTTCACTACAAGAAGAGGCATTATGTTAGAAAAAAGGCGGGAAAGGCCCCCTTGATCTGTTCAACATTATAATTTTGCTAAGAATTTTTTCAACAATTGCTATCAGTGTTTCTAGTTGTGAAAGGAGCTTCTCTAAACTGGAGTTGATAACGAAAAATTATCTTCGTTTTACAATGATTGATTTTAGACTACACAATTTTATAATATTGTCCATAGAACAAGATATTAAAAATAATTTAAATTTTGATAGCTTAATACACTATTTTTCTACTATGAAAATAGGTAAGTTAATGTATAAATATGTTTCCATTAATTACATACTAATGTATACAAATTCTTTGTTTATAAAAATATCACATATTTATAAATAAAAAATAAATGCATATTGTTTGGTAATGCTTTTGGGTGTAAATTTGGAATATGTTATGTCTCATTGGCCTGCGACCTCAATAACTTTCTTGTGGCCTTTAAAAAAAGTATCTTGTATTTTTATAAATGTATATTTATAGGTATATCATCTTATATTACTCTGATATTACTGCTTACATAAATAGGGTATGCAATGGACAAAATTGTCCTCAACTTTACTGCGTTTCAATTACAATTATTTATTCATGTTCATCCTATATAATAAAAGGCAAGTTTCTGTCCGTTCTGTCCGGTCATCTATAGCGATTGGTCCATCAAACACATATGACTCCGACAGCCAATCATATTGAACACGTTTACGCGGACGTTCAAAGCGAGTTATTTTTGGTGCAGTATTTCTTCCAAGACTTTATTTTGAGTCATGCGCTTTGGGATTTATAGTCAAAAGCTCGTTTTTACGAGTTATTTATTTTAACTATAATGAATATTATTTTTGACGGGATGCACATGTATGCCGTCGAGACGGCTGTTGGAGAGAAGTTACAACATGCCGCCGAACGGTGGCGGAACGTCCTTGGACGGGCTTTGTTGCTCGTTAATTTATAAAAAAAACAACATCATATGATTGAAGTAAGGGGCCGTCCATAAATGACGTCACGTGATTTTGGCTGATTTTGTACCCCCTGCCCCCCTCCCCTCGTCACACGTTGTCACAAAAAACCTAGATCCCTTCTTCAATATGACGTCACAAAGCCCCCCACCACCATCACAAAAGCTGTATTTTCTATTTGAAGATGAGCATGTATCAAATCAATTTTTTTTTCATTTAAATATGTTTTTAGTGTAAGGCTGCACTCTAATATCGTAACACGCGTGAAGCCATGTAAAATATCCTTAAATAAAGTGTCGGTAATCATATATTTAAATGGAACGTTTATTTAAACTTGCGCGTTTTGATGTGACATCAATTATGCGACTCCGCTCCCCCCCCCCGGTGCGTGACGTCATTTATGGATGGCCCCTTAAATGGCGGCAAATTGGAGACCGCCCCGGGCGGCAAAAGTTCTAGCTACACCACTGGCAATACTTTATTACAAGACCTCCTATTGTCTAAATATGGTGCGCAGATTTTGTTGATGCCATTTTAATTCAACTGCTTTTGTTTCTTTGAAGTCTTTTCGAAAGTACATTCCATTTATAACATTTAAATTTTAATTTATTGGCCCTATGGGATAAGTAGCTATTTCCCATTCGAAAGTAAACTGCCATACGTCGTCAAATGCAGCTTATAATGCCTTTATTATCTAGAAACAATTACTTAGTGGTGGGATGGAGTATAATTATCCAAATATAATGCATTATGGGGAAACTGGATCCAACAAAAAATTGCATCTTCTTTTAAAATTTTAAATTTTTTGCCTGATATTCGTAAATTTAAATATCGTTAGACAAAGATAAAAAACACAAATGTAATTTCCAGATTAAACTTCCTATTGGGACATTCAACATAAGGATTTTGGGGCATTATTTTATTACTAAACTTTAAAACTTTAACTGAAAATCTTTTATTGTCTAAAAACGTTTCGTAGACTTTATTGTACGCTTTTAAATAAGACTGTGTAGTTTCTTTGAATTTTTTTGGAAATTACATAACATTAACAACATTTACTGTTTAGTTAATGAGCGTTTTGAGATAAGTAGCTGTTGCCTTTTTGAGAAGGGGGAGCGTAGGTTCCCCGATGTTATAGCTTATGTGACTAATATTTAAATACTTAAAATAGTTTAACGATGTGGCGTCGTAAGTGTGTAAGTCTTTTACCTGACGGTGGTTGTTGGCAAATGTCTAATAAAATCTGCTAAATTGTTTTAGCACCATTAAAATAGTGATTGAAATTATGAGGAAAGCAATTGTCTAAGTGAAAACAATTCAGCAGTAAAAAAAAATTAAAAATTAAATATATTTTTAAAAATATATGTATACTTTTTAAATTTTCTGATAAATATATATATACATATCAAATTATAAAAATACGAGCAACCAAGCCCGTCCAAGGACGTTCCACCACCGTTCAGTGGCATGTTGTAACTCCCCTTCAACAGCCGTCTCGACAGGCATACATGTGCATCACGTCAAAAATACTATTCATTATAGTATAAATAAATGACTCGTAAAAACAGAGCTTTCGACTATAAATCCCAACGCGCATAACTCAAAATAAAGTCTTGAAAGAAATACTGCACCAAAAATAACTCGTTTTGAACGTCCGCGTAAACTTCATATGATTGGCTGTATGAGGCATGTGTGTTTGAGAGACCAATCGCTATAGATGACGGGACAAAACTTAGCCTTTTATTATATAGGATATACAATCTTAACTCAGAGTGTTTCAGGTTTATATAGATTTTTATACTTCCTTCAAATATATATATATATGTATATATATATATATATATATATATATATATATATATATATATATATATATATATATATAAACAATATAATTTGCAATGTCACGTAGTGTCTGTCCGTGACGATACTAATTTTAGAAAGCAGCGCACCAAATTACTGCACCAATGCATCAAAAGGTGTACAAATTAAAGATGTGCTGTAAAAAAATATTATATGACGTCATTGTTTTAGCTCATATTTTAATTTTGTAAAAGAGAACAATGTAAAAAGAGGATTTGATGATGGTTAATTATAAAATTTTAAAAAAGGGGGTGCCATGGGTGCCCTACAACCCCTATTATAAAATACTTTGTGTACATTTCAGAAAATTTAATATTTCGTATTTTTCAAAAAAGGACAAGTTAGTTGGGCTTTTGAAAAAGTCGGCGCCGTAGGCGCCCTTAAAAAGTGCATTTTTTATAAAATAAATAGATTTCAGCTGAAAACTTCCGTTATTTTTGACGGGTGATATGCAAGTATATATATAAACGTATACGTATAGCCCACATTGGAATTCCGTGTATTTTTTATATAAACTTTATTACTACTGTTAGCCTTGGAATTGGAATTATAGTAATAAACCACACCCATACAATTCGCTTTTTCCTTTTAGGTTGGGTTGGAGCAAATGACATTGAACATGAAGACACGTTTCAGTGGACTGACGGGTCAGCAGCAAATTTAACTGCCTTGACACAAACTTCATTCGATAAATTCACGAACTGCGTTTATCTTTATCGCCCTACCAAAACCTTGTCAGAGACTCTCTGTACACCAGCTTTGTCAATTATGTGCATGGAAAAACGTAAGTTTTATTGTCTTAATTTATTTAAATGTATTTTTTCAGCTTCTCATTTATATTGAATTTTGACAGTATATCACAGAACATGGATAATTTGTTAAATCGATTTAATGAGGTTCTATCTGTATACACGTAGCAGCAAATTTTCTTTACATAAAGGGGCCCACACTTTTCATCACACAAGTAATAAAGTTCAATCGAATTACTTAACATGCATCTTCAAGTATAATGTGTTTAGAATACATATGTAAGAAAAGCAATCAGTTCCGAATTATATTCCCCCAAAATGTGATAGGATTTTTCCAACTCATAAAGGATGTAATTAACTCAGTGTGGAACTCAGTCACCCCTAGGGGTGATATATTACAGATGCTAAGTCAACACACAATATATAGGACATGGTATTCCGTGTTATTTTCACCAGTGGCCATTCACCCCTGCTTGTTAGTGACATAAAGTTTTAAATGTTAATGAACGAGTTTTCAAAAGTAATGATTGTAAACGTTACTCTCAGACATGGGCTGTCCACCACGACTAAAAATGCAGCTGAGTCATCGAACGATAGAGTGTGGTGTTGGGCTGCAAAATGAGAAATATCTTATGTGCTATCGTATAGGTATATATATTATATATATACATACATTTGATAAACTTTGATGCTGACCTAGAGCTCCCTGACATCGCTGATTGATACTGATGAACACGTATCAGATAACTCTACGCTAATTTTCCCATATCTTGTATCGAATTAGTGCTCCGTACGAGAAACACAATATGTGAAGACATAAGCGTACCACACAGTCACTAAAAGTGTCAATTTATTTAAGTGACATTTGTAGTAGCTCCTTTCTCTTTCGGAAGGGGTTGGCCTCTACGTTGGCCCTCGAGACGAGTAGGGCTGCCGAAGTGGCTGCGACCTGAAACCGACTAACCCTGGCGAAATCGCCAAAACACATGCACTGGAACCCTCCGGACAACCGGAGGGATGGGCAAGGCCTCATCGAGAGGCCCGGTGCTGGGTGTGGGAGCAGGCCCATACCTAGCAGTGCCCGACTAGGAATGCCGAAGACAGAAAAACCCTCTGGGCAAGGGACGGGACGCACATGGACAGTCCTCAATGGTTTGAAGATTTCTGCCTACCCCTCTCTATTCTATGGTTCTTTTATCGAAAAATGCAGGTCCCAGATTGGACCTTGTAAAACCCTTATCGGCAGATGGTGGTACATCGGGTCGGTTGGCTACCTCCCCTCTTAGAGGCACGGTGACGAACGACAGGCCATGTCCAAGCGGTCAATCGGTGACCGTCCTAGTATGGCTGCGAAGGGCCATTCTGAACAAGCCCTGTTTGTTTTACAGTTGAATGTCAGTTGAATGTCTGTTGCATAAGACAAAAGGCACACGAAGTAACCAAAATACTCCACGAACGACAAGTTGATGTAGAACTGTTCCAAGAAACGCTTCTTAAGGGAAAGCCGTTTCATATCACTGGTTACTTGCTATACCATTGCAAGTGTGACCGGCGATGTCGAGGTCTTGCCAGAGCGGTCCGGAATGATTTAACGATGAAGCTGCTCGAAGACAAGTGTTACAGCAACAATGATACTCTCACCGTGATAGTTTTCAAAGGCGACGTTGGCTTTACGATCACAAACGTCTATAATACGCCCAGACACCCAATCACACTTCCAATTGGGGTTGATGTCACATTTGGTAGAACTATAATAGCAGGATAATGTAACGCACAGTCTCCTGACTGGGGCTATGCCCAACGGAACGCATCAGGCCGTTACATTGAGGACGTCTGTATCAGTACGAATGTCATAAGGCTGCTGAACGCCGACTGTGAACTAACAATGCTGCACACGGGCCACAGCACGCAGTCCCGCCCAGATCTAACGCTTATATCAGCTGACCTAGAGTCAAAGCATAGACTGGATGTATTAAAGGAAGTAGGGAGTGACCATCTCCCAATCCTGATTGAATTTTTGCTTGGTGCAGGCAAACCTCGATTTGAAAGAAGGCATTGGCAGTTCCGTAAGGCCCATTGGCGTAAGTACGAGGCCGAGAGCGAGACCAAGCTTGCTCTGCTGGATATTGCAGGAGACGACATGGATGCCACCTACGGGCAGTTTATTGGCACAATCATTGGGGTTTTCGGGGCGAACGATCCCAAGGACTAACTGGAAACAGAAGTTCAGGCCTTACTGGGACATGAGTCTGGCAGAATTCGTGAAACAACGAGCAAAAGCACGGAAAAGGCGCTAGACTGAAGACACCCGAAGCTCGTATGGCGTACAACAGACTGACAGCTGAAGTCCGGGCCGCTGTCGACAAAGCGAAGAAAGCGAAATGGGTAAATACGTGCGAAAAAATCGACTTCTTAGACGGGAGAAAAGTGTGGGGGCTCATAGATGCACTATCTGGCGCAGGCAAAACGAGGAACTCCAACCCTTTGACGACACCAAAAGGCTAGTGGAGTTAAACGCGCACTTAACACTTTGCCCAGGTAAACAAAAAAGGCGCCAGATCTGACTTTAGCCGAACAATCGACCGAATACGCAGGGAGGGCTCAAGGAGACAAAGCATGGGCCCTCAACTAGAAGTTTTCGCGACCTCCTTCACAATGACAGAGTTGCAAACCGCTCTCAACAAGTGTCAAGCTAACAAAGCACCAGGTCCAGATAAAGTTCATAATGAACTGCTCAAACATCTGGGAAAGACAGGCCGAAAAACTATTGAGTTTCATAAATAGAACTTGGACAACAGGCACGCTGCCGAAGCTGTGGAAAAAGACCATCGTAACCCAAATTCCCAAAGAGTGGAAACCAGGCGAACACCCGTCCAGTTACCGGCCGATTTCCCTCACATCGTGTGTGGGGAAGGTGGCTGAATGGTTAGTGAACTCACGACTCTACTGGTTCCCCGAAAAGACCAAAAGCATTCCAATGACTCATGTTGGGTTCCGAAAGAGATGCCAACCGATGGACCAGGCTCTCCGTTTAATTCAGACGATTATCAATGAACTCCAGATCGAAGAACGCCGCAACGGTGTGATTCCGCAACTTAAGTTGCAGCAGTTTGGTGTCACTGCAAACATGTAAAATTGGATAAAATTGTTCCTTACGGACAGAACGATCAAAACCCCGAGTGGGGAGTCATTATCCAACGAGGCACGCCTGTAGGACGGACTTCCGCAGGGGTCCGCCCTTAGTTGTACATTGTTCTTAGCCTACTTTCACGACCTACAATGCATTTTGGGTCGCAGAATGCCATGTTTGCTAACGATTTGGCTATATGGAGTTGAGGAAAAGACGTTGCAACGCTGCATAACCGGCTGCAGGAGGATCTGAATCGAATCGAAGACTAAGCCAACCGATGGCGCCTAGTAGTCAATACGGAGAGAACGGTCCACTCCATTTTTACAAATGGACGGAATGCTCTAAAACACGAGGTGGTGCTTCAGATATGCTGAAAAAGGTTGAATTGTGATCGGACACCAACGTACTTGGGAATTAAGTTGGACCAGAAGGTCCAACTACATAACCATGTACGTGAATTGTGCGCCAAAGCCACAGCTAAAATGTCCCTGGTGATGAAACTGGCTAGCACTAGTTGGGGTGCGGACGCAAAACTACTGAGAGCTCTCTATCTCGGTAGTGTGGGGGGTGCCATTGACTACAGCCTCCCGGTTCAGGCCTTTGCGAGCCGTACGGCTCTAGAGGGACTGGATCGAATACAAAACCAGGCTCTACGTTTTGTATGCGGGGCCGTTGCGTACGACAACCACAGACGCTGTAGAAATATGTCAAACATTGAACCCTTGGCGATAAGGCGAGAAAAAGCAATCATGACCACGGTAGAGCGATACCGTAGGTTGTAGTATGACGAACTCTGCTTTCAACTACAAGACCGATGAGTAAAGTGGACCCGACTGAAAAGACCATCCTTCATGGATACGTTCCACGAACTAGAAGACTCAGTCCCCATACCCAAGCACAGGGAACGAAAGCAAGTGGTCCCTGCTCGAGGACCACATGAAAGCTTTGATTTGCCTGAACTACGTTTGACACTGTCAGCGGTGACGAAAGCCGCTCCAGCGAGACGAGACTCTGAAGACAATCGAAACTTATGGCGACAGCGTGGTAACATTTTTCAAGGACGGCTCACGTTTCAAGGATGGTTGAAATGGATACGGAGTACTGATTCAATACTCCCAACTGGACCTGACAGTATTGAACTGCCAGGGCCGTGCGGATCTGCATACAGCAGTCACGGCGCCGAACTGGAAGCGATCAGCAGGGGTTTGAAGTAAGTGCGCCGACGTCTAGCAAGGAGATCGGTTTTCCCGACCGTCGTAGTCTTAACCAACTCACGTCTTTCGCTCGAGTCTGTGGGTCGATCCTCTCTGGAGACGAAAACGGTCAGTGTCATTTTGGAAACAGTAGGTGAAATCCTAGCACGAGGCTGAAAAGTAGTCCTTCAGTATATCACATGCTCAGTGGCGAGCCTCATTCAGACAGGGTCGATAAGTTAGAGAGAGATTGGTCAGCTCAACCCCAACCCGACTGCCCGATGACACAGCTGGGGGTCAGATCATGGCTTAAAGACAATTTCCGAGAGAAATTTCTTCAGGGCTGGGCATCTGGAAGCACAGCCAGAAAAGTATTCCAGTACATGCCGCGACCGAGCAAAAGTAACTCCTGGTGTGAAATTGGACATAGCAATCAGATGCTCATAACAAGAATTAGAACTGAACATTGTCCCGTACGAAGCTATCTGTACAAGTTCAACACTAGAAGAGAACTGGCCTGTCGGCTGTGTGGCCACCCGGAGGAGACTGTGGCCCACGTACTCGAAGAGTGCCCCGAGCTGTGCGGGGATTTGGAAGGAGAAGTCACGGTACCTGCAGAGTAGTACCTCTATGGCGATGCCCGATTGATGAGGCTCGCATGCGATAAAATGAACCGGTCCTAAGAGCTTAACGGCTCAACCCAAAAGAGAATTTACATCCACGAGTATTAGTCTAGTATTAATAAGTGCTGCTTTCGCCAGTGTCTACTTATCTTGGGTCATTTAAATGCAAAAGATCCGAATCGTTTTCGACCCTACTCCTGGGTATGAAGATTGAATCTTAAATTCATTAAGTGCATTCACGTAGGAGGGTTTTTTCGGTCCCTTTTCCTTACGAATCCCTTTTGTTAAAAAAAATGCATATTTTCTCCAAAATACGCTATCACTTAACCATTGGCATAAATGATATTTCTTACCTTGTAGTCAGGACTTCGACGTTTAACATTATTTCTAAAAGAGATATGATAAGTGTACGTTGCTTCTAAAAAAAATAAAAATATTATCATTTTATAAAAAATAATAATCAAATGTAAACAGTTGAGTTTTATGTAATGTCAATGCGCTTGTAAGGTGTTACAATTTTAAAGACCAGGTAAAAAATGTTTATTGCGCTTTACTAATGAATGTAATTTCAGAGGGCAACTAGTAATTTTATTATGCCCAGATAACCTAATTCCTCTCCTTGATTAGCTCTGATTGTCATGCATAATTCACACAAGTGATTTAAGGTCACGTCTAACAAGCGATAGATTCTTGCCTTATGCCATTACATTATCTCCCCCATACATTGACACTATCGATTTGGGCTGGGAGTGGGGAAGGGTTTGATAAACAACATCGGTCCATCTCACCAATCAGCTATCGTAATGTGGTCGGTATTTCAAAGCCAAGTTAATTTAATATGATTTAAATACTAAGACGAATGCAATTTTTTTAACCACCGTCGTATTTTGCTCATCCCCAGAAACGAAATCTTTTCAGTTGAATACATTTTATTGGAGCTTTTCATATTTAAAATCAAATGTATTTTGTCGGTATTATTTGAGTATTTTATGGTAACCGTAATTTATTTTGAAACATATTGGTATTACGCATATTTCGCGCTATTTTATTGCTTTATTATAAGAATATTTTGAATTGTACTGCATGAAAAAAATAGAATATTTTTTATTAAATCTGTGTTTGCTATAAACTAATAATCAATATATATATATATAATAATAAAAAAAATAATCATAAATCGATAACAAATTAAAAGGTTATCACGCTGACTACTTTTCCACTTCTTAAAAAATTGTAATTGTATCAGATTCTTAAAAGATACACTTGAAACTATATAATAATTTCATTCATAGTGTATAATTGTAATATAAAATTTTGACTTTTATCTGTATTTTATAACTTATATAAATTTGTACGGTGACTTTTTGTAAAGTTTGTTTCACATTTTTGATAGTTAACTTTGATTTCAGCTTGTACACCAGTCGTTGACCTCATTTACGTCTTGGATTCCTCATTTAGCATCGGACAAAACAACTACAAGAAACTGATCACCTTTGCACTAGATTTGGTTTCAAGCTTTAAAATCGGGCAGCAAGATGTCCTGGTCGGGGCAGTTGTTTTCAGCTTTGACGCAGTAAAATATTTTGACCTTAAAGACTATTCATCTTTTGACGACATTAGCCAGGTAATGATATTATTTTTTTTGTTGCTACATTACAATATCTAGAACATTATATTTTTAAGCTAATTTTTATAGGATCATCACTAAGTCTATTTATTTTTAGAATGAAAACTTGTGTCTTTTTAATTATTTTTTTTATATTTACCATTCGATTATACAGTATATATCAAATAGGATAATTTTAGGAAATGTTTAGGAAAATTTTGTGGCTTTGTGTTGCATACATTTATACATCTATGGAGGATCTGACCAAACTTGACATATATATATTCATTATCATCTTTATTGAAACATAGAGGTGTTTTAAATTTTTAAACAAATTCCGTTTAGCCTGGGGGCTTTTTTTTCTAATTAGATACATTTAATGAAACGAACTTTTTTTTTAAATCTAGCCAACGGCAGGCTTGATGGATATAGAACAAAATTAAAGCACATAAACTGCGTGTCCTATATAAACTTATATATGAAATTTTATTCTTAATACCCACTTGTTTGGAGACAGGGGACAAGCATTTTGTTTTTACTAATTTGTGTAATGTCAAAAAAATACATTTTTATCATAAGCCCATGGGCAAATGGGAGGATAATGTTCAAAATTAGTCAATACAAATTGAATGTACAAATTAAAATATCATAATACATTAAACTCAATATTTTAAAAAAAAATAATTGTTTAAGACATTATTCCCTATTTGATCTTAAAGTTCTAGACCAATATGGACAACGTAAAATAACTTTATACACTGCTATTTGGTTACACATAAATTAAACTCAAATCAATTTTCGCAATCATTCCTTTTTTGATGCAAACCTGTATTCAAAAGTCAACTGATTTCAAAGTAATCTTTATATTAAGTTTATTCTGGGATATTCTGGAAAATGTGTAAAGCTTTTTTTTTAAATCTAGAGCTTTCCGATTAACATCTTTTCAAAAGCTCTCCTATTATTATTATAATCAGACTATAAATTCAAAATTAATAATAGTAATTTTGTTCATCTTATTTTTTATTTTTTATTTAATTTTTTCAAACAAAAAATGATACATTTTATACTTTTGACCATGTTTTTATTAACTTGCTTTCGTGTCTGTCTCTCCGCAATTTTTTTAATTTGCTAACGTAAAATTAAACTACTGTTGATGGTCGTAGACAGCTCAAAATTTTACCACAGTTAGTTCTTTGATGACAATACATTGTCTCCAAATTTCAGATCGATCGAATGTATTGTAATTAAATTAATGCATTTTTAAATCTCTATATGAGCATTTTTATCAGTCTGCCGTTGTTACATTTCACTTGCCGAGTTCACCCCGTGACCTCATCGTCACAGTATTAAAACGTTGGGCGGGTGCTGATGAGGTGTTTGGTAAAATAAATAAAGGAAACAAAAAGATTATTAAAAATCAAGTTTTTATTAGTTGACTAAAAAGAATAAAATAAATTAAAGGTAAAAACAAATTAAGATGACTAAAAACGTGGGACGGGCACTTATTAGGTTTTACATATGCAGTTCACTCATTCTCTCACTTATAGATCTCCATTTAACTTTTATACCAAACACCCGCCCCACGTTTTTAGTCCTTTTAAATCAGAGTACTTGAACGTATAAGTTGGAAATTATTTTCTTCTTTTTAGTCCACTTATAGAAACGTGGTTTTTAAAAATACTTTTTTACTTTTATTTATTACAACGTTTTTATTAACTTGCTTTCGTTCCTGTCCGCAAATTTCTAATTTTTCAACGTAAAATTAAACCACTTCTGATGGTCCTAGAGATCTCAAAATTTTAACACAGATAGATCATAGATTACAATGCATTGTATCACAATTTCAGATAGATCGAATGTACAGTAATTAAATTATTGCATTTTTAAATATTTTTATAGCATCTGTATCCGATTTCCATTGTTGACAGCACGTGCCATTGCCATCGATGACCAATCTCCGTGTTTACATTGGGGGGAGTTGAGTCAGTTTCAGTCTGTAAACACGCGAAGCGTTTAAAAAAATGACATGTACGATATACTTTATGAATTTAAGGAATAAAATAAATAGAGGTAAAAAAAGCTTAAGAAAAACAACATTTTTATAAGTGGACTAAAAAGAAGACGATAAATTAAAAGTTATAAGTTCAATACTTTAATTTAATATGACTAAAAACGTTGGGCGGGTGTTTGGTATAAAAATTACAGATTTATGATTGGGAAAGCAAAATATAGATCTATAAGTGAGAGAATGAGTGAACTGCATATGTAAAACCTCATAAGCGCCCGTCACTCGTTTTTAGTCATATTAACTCAAAATACTTGAACTTATAACTTTTAAATTATTTTCTTCTTTTTAGTCCACTTATAAAAACGTTGTTTTTTAAAATCTTTTCTTACCTCTATTTATTAAGATTTCCGTTAATATTAGTGGATCTTTTATTTGGTGCAAGTTGTAACGTTGTACCATACATGTGTGTAATATTATGCATCTAATAAAATCTTATTATTCAATTAATTCAGAGCTACTTCCTAATATTGTAAGAATTGTTGTGACTTTATTTTGCATTAGGGGGAAAAATTAGTCGTCTCAAATTGTTTTCTGAGTTATATTTTGTTTAGAAATATAACGAACTAGCGTATCACCCGACAAAAATGACTGAAGTTTTCAAAATACACATCAGATTAAAAAATAACGTAATACGGAACTTTCATTTATTTTTATTTGATTCATTTATTATCATATTGAACAATTTTATGCGAAACGTTCGAAAAGAGTTATATTTGTTGCAGTAATTTTTGGTGCGCACTGTTGAACAAATCAGCATTACATCCAAGAAGCATTACATCCATTACGGTAATTATGTATGTTGATGATAGAATAGGTGCACTCCATGACCACTCTTAAAACTGAAATGAATAATGGTTAAAGCTTTTTAATAGAATATATTTATACCTTAGAAAGAGATCCGATGATGCAACGGGATCGTATAGGGTGGGATACGAATTTGGATCCATAAAATAGGCCAGGTTGAAGTCAGTTATATTTGCTAGTTTATCTAATATGCAACATAAGAAAATCGAATGATTTAAGCATACAATTTATTAATATTTCAGATTTTCGTATGTTTTATATTAGGGCTGTTAAAGATTAATTTAAATTTAATCGTTCCTTTTTTGAAAAATTAACGATTAATTGTTTAAAAATCTAAATAACAATGGAATGTTTCCTTTATATGTCATCTTTTAACCAACTACGCAAAAAGACAAGTGTGTTGACATTATTTGGTTCAAATGATGAGCGGGTCTAATTGACAATATAACCAGCCGAGCTGAGCAATCATTCACATGGAACTGAGGTAACTGGTATGCACAAAACGGTCTCTGCAAGGAATAACATTATCAGATAACGGTGTTCATTAAGTTTCCACCATTTAAGAGGTTTAATGGATTTAGGAACTTGCATCTCCATTTTGTAACACAGTAGTTCATCATAAGAGCTGACGTCGTTTTCTGTCTGAGTTAGACTCCGTTACAGCCATTAGCTTAATACGCTTTTCATTTGGTTTGATAATTAGACGAAGTGTTAGAACCATTGTTGGCAAACTGTATCAACATTTTGAGCACTCCCATAAGGACAATAATGTAAAACCAAAATGTTTGTGTAATCGCCATGAAATTTATTATTTATCGGCCGCTAGTTTTATTATTTTTTAAAACCTTTTGACTTTCAATAATTTGTAAGGGATGGATCGATTAATCGTTAAAAATAATTTAATCGTTAAATTGTTTTAACGATTAATCGATAAATTAATCGTTAATTTTCACAGCCCTATTTTATATGCCCTGCAGTGAATTCCAAACATTAAACGTAAACACATTATTTTCTATTGAAGAATCTGAGAGCTATTCCATACAAGGGCCACCAAACAAGGACCGAAAAAGCTCTGGAGTTGATCATCAACGATGGAATGTTTTCTGTTGCCGCTGGTTCCCGCAATAATTCTTTCAGAACTGTTATCGTAATCACTGACGGCAAATCTGACAACCCGACCAAGAGTAAGTTATTTATAATGTTAATAAAAATTCTTCGAGTCATTATGTTGAAGCTATTCACTTTGTTTTAAATTTTGCAGTAGCTAATACTTATTTTCTTATATTTACTGTGTTCCTGAGTTCTTAATAGTCAGAACTCCTCGATCTTAACATTACCATGCATTATTGTTATTTGAGGGGGGGGGGAAGCTTTTGTTTTTACTTACAGGAGTTTAATTTCAGCTTAATTTAAATTATTAATGTTATGAAAATTTACTAATATTTAATTTATGCTTTAAAAGTAAGAATCAAAGCATTTCTTGCTTTCATTAGGGGCCGTCCATCAATGACGTCACACACCTAAGGGGGAGGGGGTCACACTTTTGTGACGGTGCGTGACGAGGGGGAGGGAGGGGAGTTGAAGAAATGTGACGTCACATCAAAAGGAAAGCTTTAAATAAAACTTCTACTGAAATATTTGGTCACTTACAATTTATTTAATGACTTTTTTTTTAATCAGTGCTTCTCAATGTGCCGGTTGGTGGGCCATTAGACGCTAGTTGTCGTAAGCCATCAAGATACGAAAATTAGATCTAATTATAATCCTTAAGTTTGAGAACCCACAAGATAACGTATGAAATTGTTACCCTCATAGTTTGATGTTGACATCAAAGATTTTGTGATGTAACCGCAGCTCCGTTTGGTTCTCTCACGGTAGGTGTCAGCGAACTTTTTTGCCCGTTACCCCAAAATATACAAGTTTATGTGTGCGTTACCCCCCCAACCCCTAGACTCTAGGTCCTGCTCACATGACTCGGGGATTTTTTTTTGGGGGGGGGCGTCGTTAGCCCTCCCCTCTGTAAATGGTTTACTTTTTATATTTGTTCTGTAGACGTTCTCACAATATAATATTTCGTGAAATAAATCATTTAAATACTGTTGTCAAAAAAATAGCTTTAATATGCACAATATATATACAGAAATATTACTTTAAGGTTTCACAACGTGGAGACATCAGCCACACAATTTGCCATTACTTTTTCTCTGCTTTCGTTCGCGCCCTTTCCACCCATGTGACCTCTGTGTCACTAATCTCGTGATTATCATGTGACATTCAACCCCATCCCTCAAAAAATGTATATGAAATAAAACATTTTTAGTCTTAATATAATACAATTAATCTACATGTATATTCACATTTCAAATATTCATCATCAATGGACTATCATTTCTTTACACACAATATCTAGACATGAAAATGAAAAGAAAAAATATGTAGTTATTCAACAGTCTACCTGTACTGAAAAAAATGAAACTGGCCGGTTAAACGTTTTTAAAAAAAGCTTCACGCGGGTTACGATATCACAATGTAGCCCTTCAATAAAAGTGATTTGAAATATTCTTATTTTCAAATAGAAAATAAGGTGTTTTTGTTGTTTTGTTTTTTTTTGGGGGGAAGAGGGGGAAGCTTTGTGACTTATTTTTAGGGGGATGGTCTAACTTTTTGTGACGACGCGTGACGAGGGGGCAGAGGGGCAAAAATGGCCAACATTGAGTGACGTCATTTATGGACGGCCCCTTATCTAAATTAATTTTCTGTACATTTTGCAATGCGTAACTTTAAGGGCAATCGTTCATGCCCAAAAATGAAAAAAAAAGGTTAATAGCCAAACAAGCCCATAGAGATTTAGAGAAAACGAAAATTAGACCTACATTAAACACTTTTTTAAAAATAAAAAGAAAGTGGTTATGACAACTTTTTTTTTCAATCATCAGTAAACTACTACTAGAAATTTGATAAGAACAGTTAATATTTTCTGTTAGCTTTCTCTCTAGAGTGTAGACAATGTGATTCACAAAACCTTCTCAGTGATATAATTGTATTTTTATGCTTCAGCTCTCAATTTTATGTAATGTGTGTTCCCAGAAAGGACGATAGTTTATGTTAAACTCTTGAATTAGCAAAAACCTCATATAGTTAAACATTTAACATGGACAATTTTTGAAGCTTTTAATCCACCAAGAAATTAGATGAAATTTAAATGCAAATCTTTTCTTCTTGACTGATTTCTCTACCACGAGTTTTCATTTGATTTTTTTGAAGATAACTTTATTTTAAAAATGTATCTTCAGCCAAACAAGCTGCCGCTCTTATCAAAGCTCAAGGGATTACAATCAACGTTGTCAGTATTGGGGACGCTTTGGAATCTGAGCTTTTGGGTATTTCAAGTGGTGCTGAACATGTCTTCAAATCTGACAGTGATGATGATCTGAAACAAATTGTGACATCCGTGACCCAACAAGCCTGTTCACCGCGTCCTGTTATTAATGGTATAAAACAAAGAAAACACATATTGTGTGTGATTTTATTGGTTCTAGATACGTAATTGTTAAATATAATTATGTGCTCATGTTCATATCCGCCTGCAAGTTACCCATATAATGTACTCAAAAATTCAGCATCTAAACATTTCATTTTAACATTTTTCTCACTATTACAGGTGGCGTATAGGAGAGCTCATAACAGTTTACAAGAGATTACTTTGCAAAGTGATTCTAATTATTTAATTTTGTTTATTAATTTTTTTTTAAATGTTCGTTGTTCTTCTAAAAATGAGAAACACAGTTTAATAAAACAAGTCATCTACTTGAATAATACTTTTTGGAATAAATTTGATTCAATGGAAAAACAGTATCATAGTTTTGTGTCTATTTTCTATTGAAAGAAAAATATATGACTGTAACAATCTTTATGGGGGATTCAAATATTCGATGTAATAGTGTTATCTTTATGTGAACGTTTCCTTTTGTTATTGCGTTTCATCATTTGATTTCTTGAATATTGACTTGCGGTTTGTGCTACTTCTCTGTCTATATCTAATTTTGAAATATTTGGTTTTATAACATTTCGACCCCGTACGACACGACCCCGGACAGTTCGAACATGTCCATTAGACCACAGGACGTGTCGACCCCGATCGATTCGTCCACGGACTATTCGATCTGAGACAGTTCGGCCACAAGAAGTTTTGACCCCAGGTCGTTTATATTGATATTATCGTATTTTTTAAATTGTTGTTAAATATTAATTTAGCTATACAAATGTGATTATCTATTAAAAATGAAAAACAAAATTAAGAAACAGCTATTTTAAACGTTTAATCTATTATAGGACAATTGCAAAAAGTATATAATAATGATAATTTGCGCGGCTAACAGCAGCCGCATAGTTTGTAGTGACCTAGAACTGGCCCTGACGGACATGATTAATTTTAGAAATCTTATCATTAACAACTTACATAAAAATATATTTTACAAGTATATTTGAAATATTATTATTATTTGGAAGGGGAAAGATAAATGAGACAAAGGCTGCTGACACTGTGCTGCTCACGAGGCTTGTGTGTGACCAACACTTTCTTCAAGTGAAAGGATAAGCAACAAGTATCTTGTAGACACCCTCGATAGCGCCGATGGCAAGAGCTGGACCTCATCATCACCAGGCGTGTACTACTGGCTAGCGTCCCACTTACCCGGAGCTATCACAGCTCCGTCTGCGACACGGATCACTCCCTTGTAGCCAGCAAGGTACAAATTAATGAGGACAAACTCGTACCATACCAAGAAAAAGGGATGCCACGCATTAACAACCTCTTAATGAAAGACTCTGTGAAAACGCGGCTGTTCAATGACAAAGTGCATGAAGGTCTCTCAAAGATGTCCTCATACGTCACTATTGTCTCTCAAAGATGTCCTCATACGTCACTATTGTCTCCCAAAGATGTCCTCATACGTCACTATTGTCTCCAAATGGACGCATGTCAGAGACATGATCTCTACATCAGCATTAAATGCCTTTGTAACAAAATCTCACGATAACGGACTGGTTTTAACGCACATCGTAATGAGATGAAACCTGTCACTGATGCCCAAATGAGAGCTCTTATGGCGTACAAGGAACAGCCTACACCCTACACGCTGCATTCCTTAAAACAGCTTGGTCACATGCCCAAAAAGTCGCACGTCAGTCTGCCAATACCTGGGTTGAACATTATATGTAACCGGTGGGCAAAAGTTATCACAGTCTTCAGCACCGCCCTAGATGACATCATCGCTATGCCACCCATGGAAGAACTTGATGTCGTGCCCACACAGAAAGAGCTGTGCAGAACAATTGACAGCCTAGCTTTTGGAAAAGACCCTGGTAATGATGGCATACGACCAGAAGCTGTAAAGAGTGGCAAGACAGCTTTACTCAAAACTTTGCATCAGCTTCTTTCACTCTGTTGGGAATATGGCTATATCCCAAAGGATCATAAGGATGCCGACACTGTGACACTTCATAAGAACAAGGGCGAGAAAAGTGACTGCAACAACTATCGGGGCATCTCACTCCTTAGTATTGTAGAAAATACCTTTGCCCGTGTCATACTAACACGATTACAGAGTTAAGCCTCCCGAGTTTATACAGAATCTCATTGTGGATACGGGCTGGTCGGTCTACCATATACATGGTTTCTCAATTCTGCAGCTACAGGAAAAATTTAGAGAGCAGCAGATGCCACTATATATTGCGTTTATGTACCTTAAAAAATCATCTGATTTAGTCAGTCACAACGGGCTATTCCAATTTCTGGAAAAAATCGGCTGTCCCCCACACCTGCTCGCCATCATCCTACAGTTCCATGAAAATATGCAGGGCACAGTGCAGCTCAATATTCTTCTCCGTACTGCTTCGATACGCATTCAAGGATAGCAGTGGTTGAATCTGGTTACACACCAGAGCTGATGGATGACTTTTAAACACTGCCCGCCTCCGAGCCAAGACCAAAACCAAAGATGTTCTAATTTGTGAGCTACTCTTTGCGGATGATGTGGCATTGACAGCCCACACATAAACTGGTTTGCAACAAGTCGTGTCAAGCTTCTCCAACGCCTTGTTCAAAAAAGTTGGTCTCCAAATCAGCTAGAAAAAGACAAACATCATGGCCCAGGACACACGTTGTCCTCCTATCATCAATATCAACAATGAACACTTGGAGGTTGTTGACAGCTTGGGATGCAAAGTCTCCAATACACCGTCCATCGAGGACGAAATAAACATAGAATTGGCAAGGCAGATGCCTCAATAGCTAAACTGATTAAATGGGTCTGGCAAAACATCAAGCTAACAGAGAAACCCAAACTGTGTGTCTATCGAACCTGCGTCATCATCACGCTGCTATATGAGTGTGAGACATGACCACTTATACATCCCATGAGCGCAAGCTGAACAGCTTCCACTTGAGGTGTCTGCGTCACATCCTTGGTATTAAATGGCAGGAAAAAGTGCCAAATAGTGAGGTCATGATACGTTCAAATACTCAAAGCATGTACTCAATCCTTAGTGGAAGACGCCTGAGATGATTAGAACATGTAAAAGAATGCACACTGGCCGCACCCCCAAGGACCTCCTATATGGAGAACTGGCTTCGGGAAAGAGGAAGATAGGTCTCCCACGTCTACAATTTAAAGATGTCTGCCAAAGGGACAAGAAAGCAGCCAGAATACGCACAAGCGACTGGTAGCATAAGGCAGAAGTCCGATCTACGTGGCGCAGAGTTGTAAAATCGGGCGTCATAGTAGCCGAGGAGCGCAGGATGGAGGAAGCTACAGACAAAAGAGTTAGGAGAAAGGCCACACTATTGGGAAGCACAGAACTCGTGTGCAGAAGCTGTGTTATAGATTGTCACTCAAGGAGAGGACTGCACAGCCACACGAAGAAATGCAACCCAAACAGCTGAGATGCAACATTGTCTTGCGTATCACGGCGAAGGATGCCGATTAATTAATTAGTATTAGTAATGTACTTTACTTTAATGTTTCATTGTCTGTAGATATACTTTATGTATTAAACATAACAACCTAATGGAAATTTATATATTTCTTATAAAATGTTATTTAAATAACGAAACCATCAAACCAATGTATTTAATAAAACATGTCAATATTTTAAATACGTAAACCAAAACCATACCACGACGTAAAAAACATGACTACAGATTTATCTATTTCATTAAAGCAGGATACCATATGATTTGGACCCCAACAATAAGGAATACAATGCCAATTAATTGCTAGTTTTCTCGAACCCCCGTATACACTTTACCTATAGAGACTACGCTCGTGTCCCAAGATTAGGCGAAATTAGATTTTAGGTAGTTCATAAAACTTGTGCATTCAGAGTAAAAACACAAAGTACATATTGACTTTGTCTTTGCTCATATAAGTCTACAGTAACTACTATTTCGAATTATCTTGTGTTATAAACGTGTTCTTAATGTAGTTGATGCGCGACAACAATAGAAATATGTTCTTATAATATTTTCCACTTCACTTATATGTAGATAATGTTTTCAATTTTTGGTTTTATAGTTAAATTTTCAATACTAAATATTTTTTTTTAAATGTTTTTTCTGTATATTATATTGTTTAATGCAATTTCCCCATGGGACAAATTCCATTTATATATTTCAAAATTAGGTCTTGTCTGTTTGAGGTCGCAATAGCAACAACTCCTGAACCCTACCAGATAGAGGGTTCTGGTCTTTACAAATATCTTAAGGCGTTCCCAATGATGTGATGTGGCTAAAAGCAAATAAAAATTCCCGAAAAAGTTAACCAGATTTCAAGGTAAAAAAAAAGAAAACATATCAGTATTTTGTCAATTTCTCGCCAACTATAACATCTATCAGGTTGCATCAAACGCCCAAAGATAGCTAATAATATTTAGAACAATGTTGGAAAAAAATTTTTTTCAAAAATTTCTTTTTACTGTCATAATTTTCCATTTGAAATGACCTTTTATGTAATCTAGAATAATTTCATTTCAATTAAAATAAGTCGGAAATTCTTTATTGGAAATTGTGTTTAAATACTCATTCGAATTTTTATTACTTGTTTCTATATGTGTAGAGAGAGAGAGAGAGAGATTTAGAGAGAGAAATTTTCAATATAGTTTTCTTTTAGAGCAATCCTATTTCTTGTGAGGAAATCCATTGCAAACTACTATGATGTATCTTTTTAAGGGCTGTTAACGATTAATTTAAATTTAATTGTTAACTTTTCAAAATTTACAATTAATTGATCGTTAATTTCGATCAAAGCCACAAATTAAAATGTATGATGTCATAAGTAATTCTTATTAATCGTTCTTGTTGAAAATCTAAATAACACTGGAATTTTTCCTTTATAAGTGTTCATCTTTTAACCAACTACGCAAAAAGAAAAGTGTGTTAACATTATTTGGTTCAAGTGATGAGCGTGTCTTATTGACGATATAACCAGCCGCGCTCAACAATCATTTACATGGAAATGGGGTAACTGGTATGCACAAAAGGTCCTGGCAAGGAATTACATTTTCGGATATCGGTGTTCATTAAAATTCCCTTCTTAGAGGGTTAATAGATTCAGGAACTTTCATCTCCATTTTGTAACGCAGTAATTCATTAGAAGAACTGTCGTCATTTTCTGTGTCTGGGTCTGTGTCAGAATCCATTACTGTCATTAGCTTAATACCCTTTTCATTTGGTTTGATAAGTAGGCGAAGTGTTAGAACCATGGTAGGCAAACTTTATCAACATTTGTACATTCTCGTCAGTAAATATTTTATAACCAAAATGTTCGTGTAATTGTCAGGAAATTTATTATTTATCGGCCGTTTTTTTTTAAAACTTTTTTTTTACTTTTGACTTCCAAAAATGTGTAAGTGATGGATCGATTAATCGTTAAAAATAATTTAATCGTTAAAATTTGTTAACGATTAATCGAGAAATGTATCGTTAATTTCCGCCGTCCTAATTTTTAAAAATTTAAAATTTAATTTTTTAAAGATGAAATTAAGGGCCTTGTCATAATATGGCGGGAATCCATTAATAGAAACTAGACACATCGAGGCGTAGCATACGCCGCATACTTGCTCATGGAGAATGAAAAGAAAGTGGAGAAAGAATGGACACAAACTACAGCACGAAGAAATCAAAACAACACGAGTGAACGTCGGTTTGTGAGGTTGGGTGGGGGGGGTGGGGGGTGGAACTGCTAATTCATTGTTGGTTTCAAGATATTTGCATGTGAAATTTGGTACACCCCTAACTTCTATGAAGTCAGCTATAAAACTATAATCAGTTGAAAATCGGAGTTACATAATCGATAATCGGTTTCCCCACCATAACAACACGCAATTAACAACCCTAAATATGACTAACCCTCGCTAGGGATCGTTCAATCACAGTTTATGTTTAAGGGATGTCAGCTATAAAAATATAATCAGTTGAAAATCGGAGTTACATAATCGATAATCGGTTTCCCACAAAAAAAAACAACAAAAAATAACAACACGCAATTAACAACCCTAAATATGACTAACCCTTGCTAGGGATCGGCCAATCACAGTTTATGTTTTAGGGATTGTAGTATTAAATGGGAGGCGGGTAACAACAACCTCAGTGTGCATGTCTTCACGTTTACTCGCTATTTTTGATTTACTTGGTGCTGCTATTTGTGTCTGTACTCTCACTCCCCCCCTCCCAACCGTTCTTTGCACTGTCTATGATGAGCAAGTCTGCGGCGTATGCTATGCAATAAAGGAGTAAAAGAACGGGCACAAACAGATATTGTTAAAAAAAAACAAAAAACAATGTATTCGCTGGGGACAAGGCCCTTCCCCGCATGAGGCGGACTTGATAACAAGTACACTTCGAATCCCACGTTTTATTTCAAGGATCAATGCAAGTGAAACGCAAGGACCATTGTTGGTCAACCCTCCACTACCTTCGTTTGCCAACCTTCAAGTGTGTTTAGTTGACCCAGCGAGGGTCATTTGACATGCTTTTTTGCACATACTTGCTTGCGTCGTGGTGTCTCGCGTAGTCCCATGAATAGAATTATATATAGAGATGTTGGGGCTATATACCTTTTTAAAGGAAAAATTTTATAAAAAAATGAATAAAAGATACGAGTCAATATTTAAATGTAGGTATATTGAGAAGGATGTATTTCATCAGCTATTAATTAATCATTCGTTAATTTAAGACAGCTTCTTGGACTTGAAAAAGTAAAATCAATTTCTTAAATTTACCATTCTAAAAATTTTGATAACAAAGTTATTCGACTGTATTTATGCTTCACAACATTGTTCCACCAAATTGTAAACTAAAAATAGAACATTTATCATGGAGCTATGACGTTTTCCGGTTTTAGAAATGTTTTATTTTACTGTGGTTAAGTACTAGAGATGCAGGAAACAATAATAGTAGTCCTTCTTCTCGATTGCACTGGGAATACAAAAATGGTAGCATGTTGTTTTGGAGACTCATATTTTGAGTTAACAATAACTATAAAAAGTGAATAATTAAAGTTGGCGTGTATATTTTTCATGACGGAATATCAGGAAATAGTAAAAACATTAGCAAGATAGTCTTTTTCTGCGTTACAATTTTTATATATATTTCAAAAAATAAATTTTCCTTTATTATTTCTAAAAATTATTAAAGTAAACGCTAAAGGATAGAAGTTACACAGACCTAAAAATATTAAACTAGACGTTTACATTTGACATACACGTAATATTAAAACTTCACATTCATTAAGATGTTCAGATTTATCAATCATTACATCTATTTAAACTTTATCATTTGTAACAGCCTATGCCAAGAACACACTAAAAATACGACTTTTTCGGTTTTTAATTTAAAACTTTCCTTTTCAACTATTGAATGTCTCTAGCATTACAATTTATAATATTTACCTTAATTGACTTACGAACTTTCAAACATAGTTAATTTAAAGAGTTATATCAAATAACTAGATAGTAAACTTATTCATGTAACTCAAACAATAAGTACATAGACCGATATCTTAATACCATGTAGTGAACTATGTCATTTAACTCAACAATTAATTCATTTACTAATATCTTAATACCATGTAGTGAACTATGTCATTTAACTCAACAATTAATTCATTTAATAATATCTTACTACCGTGTAGTGAACTATGTCATTTAACTCAACAATTAATTCATTTACTAATATCTTAATACCGTGGAGTGAACTATGTCATTTAACTCAACAATTAATTCATTTACTAATATCTTAATACCGTGTAGTGAACTATGTCATTTAACTCAACAATTAATTCATTTACTAATATCTTAATACCGTGTAGTGAACTATGTCATTTAACTCAACAATTAATTCATTTACTAATATCTTAATACCGTGTAGTGAACTATGTCATTTAACTCAACAATTAATTCATTTACTAATATCTTAATACCGTGTAGTGAACTATGTCATTTAACTCAACAATTAATTCATTTACTAATATCTTAATACCTTGTAGTGAACTATGTCATTTAACTCAACAATTAATTCATTTACTAATATCTTAATACCGTGTAGTGAACTTTGTCATTTAACTCAACAATTAATTCATTTACTAATATCTTAATACCGTGTAGTGAACTATGTCATTTAACTCAACAATTAATTCATTTAGTAATATCTTAATACCGTGTAGTGAACTATGTCATTTAACTCAACAATTAATTCATTTAATAATATCTTAATACCGTTTAGTGAACTATGTCATTTAACTCAACAATTAATTCATTTACTAATATCTTAATACCTTGTAGTGAACTATGTCATTTAACTCAACAATTAATTCATTTACTAATATCTTAATACCTTGTAGTGAACTATGTCATTTAACTCAACAATTAATTCATTTACTAATATCTTAATACCGTGTAGTGAACTATGTCATTTAACTCAACAATTAATTCATTTACTAATATCTTAATACCGTGTAGTGAACTATGTCATTTAACTCAACAATTAATTCATTTAGTAATATCTTAAAACCGTGTAGTGAACTATGTCATTTAACTCAACAATTAATTCATTTAATAATATCTTAATACCGTGTAGTGAACTATGTCATTTAACTCAACAATTAATTCATTTAATAATATCTTAATTCATTGTAGTGAACTATGTCATTTAACTCAACAATTAATTCATTTACTAATATCTTAATACCTTGTAGTGAACTATGTCATTTAACTCAACAATTAATTCATTTACTAATATCTTAATACCGTGTAGTGAACTATGTCATTTAACTCAACAATTAATTCATTTACTAATATCTTAATACCTTGTAGTGAACTATGTCATTTAACTCAACAATTAATTCATTTACTAATATCTTGTGAACTATGTCATTTAACTCAACAATTAATTCATTTACTAATATCTTAATACCGTGTAGTGAACTATGTCATTTAACTCAACAATTAATTCATTTACTAATATCTTAATACCATGTAGTGAACTATGTCATTTAACTCAACAATTAATTCATTTACTAATATCTTAATACCGTGTAGTGAACTATGTCATTTAACTCAACAATTAATTCATTTACTAATATCTTAATACCGTGTAGTGAACTATGTCATTTAACTCAACAATTAATTCATTTAGTAATATCTTAATACCTTGTAGTGAACTATGTCATTTAACTCAACAATTAATTCATTTAGTAATATCTTACTACCGGGTGGTAAACTGATTCAGTTAATTCAAATATGTTTTACAAGATACCAATATCTTTTTTACCGTATTGTGAAACCAATCCTAGTTAATAACGATGATTTGAAACGACTTAATAAACACAGTCTAATAATGAGTTAGAACATACCCGAAAAATCCTGTGTCTATCCATTTTGATGTAGTTTACCGCAAAGCTAGGAATACTAGATGACTGTGGCATTCAAGCCAGCACAAGACATAATTTGAGTGGCGTGATGGCAAGACCCGAAAGTCCTACATTAAAACATAAATCTAAAGACTCAGCAATTCTATCTTAAAATGTAAGTCTACCAGACTCAACAATTCTATCTTAAATGTAAATCTACCAAACTTTAAAAATATGTCTGACAACAACAAATTGCAAGACCTTAAAATGATATATCAAAATATACAAGTCAGTCTTCTAAGATAGATTTGATAAATAGAAAAAATATTTTTAAAAATTAATAAACAACTTATGTATGTTCTGCTTATAAGTAATTAGAAGTGTTTTTCTTATACTTCACATATAATTTCTTTGTCAAAACTTTTAAAAACTCATATTGCAAATGAATATTTAAAGGTAATACAACACATAAAAAAAAATTGCAATATATTATCGTTTTCCCGGCATTTAATTTAAAAAAAAACCCCAGTAAGCTGTTAGTTCTAGTTGAGAGAATGAGTGAACTGCATATCTTAAACCCCATAAGTACCCGCCCCACGTTTTTAGTCATATTAAATCAAGGTACTTGAACTTATAAGTTTTAAATTATTTTATTATTTTAAGTCCACTTATAAAAACGTGGTTTTTAAAAATCCTATTTACCTTTATTTATTTTCAAAATGAGGTTAATAATGGAACTGAATCTTTGTTCTACCAAATAGGAACACGGGGAAGCAGTCAACAACTTCTGTACAATAACCCATAAGGCAAGATATAAAAATTGGTATCTAATTTTGTAGCAGAATTTGTTGTATCCTAGTTCAAACATTGGTTCAAGTTCTTCATTTCAATAAGCTGCTCCTGTATTAGTGTGGATTCATCTGTGTTTGGGATCTGAGTTTGTCCCCGCGCAAAAGGGTTCAACTGCCAGTCGGCAATATCCATGTGAGGAATACCTTCAAGCCTTTGGTTCAGGTCTGCATGAAGAGCAGTTAAGTTTTGACAGTAAGCCAGCAAATCTTTATCTCTACTTTGCAATTGTGAAAGATTTGGAAACAGAGAACAGTCTCCTGTTTCTAAGTTTTGTTTGTACAGAAAATGGTTTGCAACAAACGCAGATATTGCGTATTCAGTTTTGATTAAAGTTAATTGGTTACCTTATAGTTTCCAATTAGTTTCGTTAGACTTGGTAAATAAATCATTCATAGAGGACATGTCATTTTTTTTAGTTAATTGTGTCGCGGAAATAATAATCAGGTTATAAGTGTGAACTATGTAGTCTTGCAGAAAGGAAATAAAATGTTACTTAAAAAATTGTTTTCACTCTTAGTTATCAAATTTTAAGTATTATAGACTTTAACAATGAAATGAACTTGTTAAGACTGGACTAGACATTTATGGAAGGCAGGATAATTACACTATCTCATTGACGATGTGTCCCTAATGACCGAGGTTAATTGATAAAATAAATGGGAGCACTGTCCATTGAAAGGAGATAAAACATAATGTTTTATACAAAATGCGTATTTTATAAAATAAAAACGTAGTAAAAATAAACTCCTGCCCTCCTCCACCCCCCGCCCCCAATACGATTTTTCAATTTGATTATATCCTTAAGAATTTCATCTATACCAATGTCTCTACATCCATCTGCACCAATTTATATTGGTTTCTTATTGGGGCTGGTAACGATAAAAAAATATTGTTATATTAATCTATGAAGATTAATGGATTAATCGATTAATTGACGATTAATTTAAACACATAAATAGATACAACTGAAAACCTCAAGGGAAATAACAAAAAATGTAATTAACATTTCATTGTTTTAATGAGTTATATCCCCTGTCATTTGTAGACATGTTTGTATACATCTGAACGTCTAAATAAATGTATTATGATACGCATTTTTAAAGCATAACCTGACACAAGTCAACATTTCTCAAGTCTTCCTCTATCTTTTTTTAAAACACCGGTTACTTATTTATAGAAAAAATTTGTGTAAAACAGTAACCTTATTAAAACAGCACGATATTATGTCACTAGCAACATTTATTTATACATCTGTGTAAATTTAAATTGTATTAATTTTTTTTTGAAATTTTAATATTTTTCGTTTCTTCATGTAACAACATTCGTATCTTCTTATTTATTACAGACCTTTCATAAATACATACTATTATAGCATTTCATGGTTTATGCATAGTCTTGAATTATTATTTAATTATTTAATTTTTAAATGATATAATTTACTAACAAGTTTTATGACAAAGATGCAGTTTGAATTATTTTTTATGTCAATTACATTTTTTGTGTATGTTTTTATTTTTACAAAATTACTTTAACTAACAAATGTTTATATCGACTGCAATATAAATAAATTCCTGATGACATTTGTAACGTTCTGGTTTTAATCCTGAAAGTGGTAATAAAAGACCAGCCCTAGACCTACAGTAAACCGAGGACTATCCTCATAATTTGGATAATAATCGTCTGTATAGAAGGAGCGTCTGTAAACAGATAAGATAATTTCTTCAAGCCCTAAGACTTTCAACGCTCCAATTAAAAAATGAAGGGACACATCCCCAATTTCCAATTAAATCTTAAAATATCAACTGATGACGTGTTACCTTAAGGAGAGAGGACAAAGGGGGAGCACCACGCAAGTCTACACAAAACCAAACTGATAACATCATAAACTAAAGAAAGAGACAAGGGTGGAGCACCACGCAAATCTGTACAATACCAAACTGATGACGTCTTACCATAAAGAAAGAGACAAAGGGGGAGCACCAAACTAGTCTACACAACGTCAAAATCAAGAACCTTGAGATCCAAAATTTCGTGTCTGTACACGAAGACAAGGTAAACACGAATGTCCTGCTACGCAGGCTACCCGCCATGTGGAACATTAAGGCAAATCTTACTTACATACAGGTTGGAATCAATGTGTCCCCTATCGTATCTCGGTCTGAGTACGATATAACAAACTCGTATAGAATATTGCGGACATCCCTTTTTGTGTGCTAAATGTGTTAACTTCAGAAACACGTGTATTACATTATAATACAATTTTCTGCACTGAAAATATTAACTGCTTTTTGCCTTTGGTCAGATATGCATGTGCTCAGCCACTTAGCTTAAAGGAAACATTGAAAGAAACCAATGTTGCCTTTAACCTACGGCGCGGCTGCACGGCCAAGCGGTTATCTGACCGCAGCAGTTTAGAGTAACTCGCAGCAAATTTTGTAAAATATTTCTCAAAAATGGATGTTTTGAAAATTTGCACACCAGTTTCTTTTTACTTTGCACACGGACCAACGGTCTTTAGAGGGAATATTGGATGAAACTCGATCGAACTGTACGACACAATCATGGTTACATCAAGTTAGGAGCGTGTTTGGAACATCACGGAAAAATCTTACTTACATCCGATATTTGGTCCGTGTTTGCAACATCACGGCAAAGTCTTATTTACATCCAATATCTCGTCCGTGTTTGGAACATCACAGCAAATCTTCGCTAAATTCCAATATTTAGTCCATGTTTGGAACATCAAGGCACAGTCTTACTTGCATCCAATATTTGGTCCGTTTCTCATTATATATCTAACTGACTCAGAGCATCAGTTTTTATTGGAATAACATGATAAATGATTTAGTGCACACATAAAAAAGATGCTGTAAAACTGAGCTCACTAGGCGTTAAACGTTTTTTCCCCTCATTGCAAATGAATCTTAGCATGATAGATCCAAATGGTTTTAATTTTTCATATATTTATGGGATCATGTTATTATTACAGGATCATGTTAAGATGACTTGCTATGAGATAATGTTAAGATGACTTGATATGGGATCATATTGAGATGTCTTGCTATGGGATCATGTTGAAATGACTTGCTATGGGATAATGCTAAGATCACTTGCTATGGTATCATGTTAAGATGACTTGCTATGGGAGAATGTTAAGATGACTTGATATGTGAGCATTTTAAGATGACTTGCTATGGGATCATGCAAAGATGACTTGCTATGGTATCATGTTAAGATGACTTGCTATGGGAGCATGTTAAGATGACTTGCTATGGGATCATATTAAATTGACTTGCCATGAGATTATGTTAAGATGACTTGATATGAGATCACGTCAAGATGACTTTCTATGGGATCATTTTAAAATGATTTGCTATGGGATCACGTTAAGATGATTTGCTATGGTATCATGTTCAGATTACTTGCTATGGCATCATATTAAGATGACTTGATATGGGATCACGTCAAGATGACTTGATATTAATGGGATCATGTTAAGATGACTTTCTATGGGATCATGTTAAAATAACTTGCTATGGGATCATGTCAAGATGACTTTATTTTGGGAGTGAATCGACACTAAAACAAGTCTTTAGAGTGCGATCGTTCTAATTAGCTGCACCAAAATGTTAGAATAAACTCTCTGGAAAGTTATTATTTTGGACCAGACTTTGTTTCGGCATTATTGGCACAAAAAATTTGAAGCAAGAAGAAGGTCCAGAACAGTGTCTGACTTTTTAAAAATCAATTTGTGTTATTTTAGCCTCCTGAAATACAACACTTGAACTTGAGTGCGATATCTAATTTTGAAATGGTCATTTTCATCCCTTAAAGGCTTATGTATTGATAGCTGAGAACAAGCGACCATCAGTGCTATATCTAAATTTGAAAAATTCAGTTCCATTCCCTTAAAGGCTTATATCTTGATATCTGAGAACAAGAGACCATCAGTGCGATATCTAATTTTGAAACGTTCATTTCCATCCCTTAAAGGCTTATGTCTTGATAGCTGAGAACAAGCGACCATCAGTGCGATATCTAAATTTGAAACATTCCTTTCCATCCCTTAAAGGCATATGTCTTGATATCTGAGAACAAGCGACCATCAGTGCGATATCTAATTTTGAAACGTTCATTTCCATCCCTTAAAGACTTATGTCTTGATATCTGAGAACAAGCGACCATCAGTGCGATATCTAATTTTGAAACGTTCATTTCCATCCCTTAAAGGCTTATGTATTGATATCTGAGAACATTAGACTTTAAGGTTTTGTGACCTGAGCACAACCCTGCTTTACACCATTTATTACTGTTGTGGTTGCAATTTATAAAAGTCAGCTCTTACGCCTACCACGAAATGCATTTTAAGCAATACTGCAACATATTTATTTCACATATTATTTTGTCTGAAATATTTTTTCACACACATATAATTGATATTTTTTTATAAAAGTATTTATAAAAACATTATTTTGCTTGTCCATCTACTTGTGTTCACCAGATTAACATTATGAAATGAGAATCACGTTTGACAAATATCCGTTACTCTAGAGATAATATTTTATTTTAGGAAAAAATCACTTTAACTAGCCTGTTATTATGAATTATTTTTTAAAATACATTTTTTAAATTTAATTTTCGTATAAAATCAATCCAGGTCGTTTTTTTATTAAATGGCTCGGAAATTTGCCTATATAATTGTTAGGATGTGTGAGAGACGTGTTGTTGTGTTTACATTGTATGAGAATGCAATGACTTGACCGAGTAAATGATGGTAAGAGATCTGGAGCATTGTATTCGTTAAATAACAGGCAGTTTTAGTGTTATTCTAAATAGCTTAGTATTTTACTAAACATAAAATCAGCATTATTTAGTCATGTGTATAACAAAGCCAAATTTATGTATGTTGATTTTCCTTCTGTGTTCAATGTATTATTTTTATGAAACTCCAAAATTTGAAAAAAAAACACATACAATAGACATGATATTTTTTTTTAAAATTCAAGGTAATTTTTCTGAGTAGGAGAATATTTGTAATTCACTGACATTATATCACTAATTAAGGAATCGAAGTTAAGTTGTGTTCCATTTAGATTGATAAAGAGCTTTTACAAGTTAATTACTCTTACTGACAAACAACTAGAAATATAAAAATAGTGGCAAAAAATATTAATTTAATAGCTTTCATAAATTTAAAACAATACAAGTTTTTAAAATGTTTATCTCATGCAGATTTAATATTTGTAAACAAAACGTGTAGTTACGTAGCCAATTGGTGGCTATGATGGATTATATTGTTTATATATTCTATTGCAGCACACACTAACTGTACAGCTAATGATACACTAACTAAAAGCGGGTCGTGAGAATTATAGTTTTTACATATGTCTATTTGAATGATTTCTTTCCTATCTTTAACACACAGTTACTGTCCCTAGTTAAGCCCTGTCCTAATTCTCGTACATGTACCTAAAAGTTCTCTAACTATGCTCTCTCCGAGCTGCCTCCTCCCTTATATAGTCGGTGAGACAGAAAGTCTAGCAGTATTGTCATATACTCTAACTAACTTGTCTAATTCATTTCTGGCCATTGTTAAGAGTAATTCGGAAGGCATCACATCTGGAAGCCAAATACACAACATTGTGCTGGACTGGGGGGGGGGTTGGTATTGTTTAGAGTTTAGAGGACCGATACTTATCACCTCTGCCGGAAGCCCAATATATCCGCCGCATTCCAAGCTCCACAACAGTGTGATGGACTTGGGGGGGGGGTGCATACCGCCGCTGGTGAACAGAAGGCCCTTTGTTGGGTGCGTGAGGAAGGGCGAGGGGAGCACAGTGGCGGGCGCACCCCAATTATGTTTTGGGGGCACACGGCCACAACTCGACCATGCTTTTGAAACCTAGCACCCTCGCTGGTGCAATTTAAGACTATAACTAAATAACTGACATATTGTAGAATAACTGTCGTAAGTTACCCAAATATGAGCATGTTTAGAAAATGATAGCAATACAAAAATACCTAACAATTACAATAATAAACCTTATCAATTATCATTGCATTACTTGCGAACAGTTAGTACATAGATACACAACTAAGATGTTTATAAAATCAGAGGTAGAGATCCACTATACTATATGTTATGACAAGTGACAGACATATCTATCTAACATAGTTGAGAAGTACATAAATGAAAAAAAGAGTCAATGTTATGATGCCGGTAGGGTGTCATCACATCATTGTTCATGGGGTACCTCCAAGTGTCTGTTACCTCTGCGCCATGAGTGATCTTCGCGGCTTAATTGGAGGGGGCTGTTTCACATCTCTAGAGTAGTCAGTAACATAGCCGAGGTTTTCTGTGAGCTCAGTGGACTCAGACTTGTTGATTAACTGATTAGTTAGGATTCGCTTGTGAGGCTGGTCTAGGCGGGTTATGGTCAAGTCTATTTGACCGTCGTACCCGTGACTCAAATCAGCCACGTAGTTCAACCGTTCTGGCGTTACAGGCTCTTTGAAAACAGTGTTTGTTATTTTAGAGTTGTTGACGGTTGTATTAGATGTCGAGTGATTCTTTGAAGGTCTGCATCGTTCTGTCTTAGAACGGATAGGACCTTTGTGAGAATCTCTCGTTGTTGTGCGCTCTTTAAGGGAGACATCCGATGCGTAGGCACCCGTTGTAATTTGCTGTTTTTGCTTTTAAGTAATTGTCCCTGAAGACCATCGGCATGATAGGTCGTCTTGTGGAGAGTGGGGATATCTGGAGCTTGATATCCCCAGTTATCTTTCCGACGGTTTACAGGGTTACGGCACCTGATTTGCCGTTCTTTAAATTCACCGTGACAGACAGCACCACAATAAGTGTTCTCAATGTGCCTCAGGGGACGGGATAACCTGTTGCTCCCCTCAGGACGTGGATTCCGTGAAGTGTGTTGCCAGTTGCGTGTGTGGTAACTGGTCGCCTTGTCCCTGCCGTAGTTGCATCGTGAACACGGGGTCGCTGTCATCGAGCGTGCTGTTGCAGTGATGGTTGCCAGACGTAGGGCCGGCATGACCTTTCCAGCTACTGGGGCTGTCTTGGTCTTAGTTTCCTGGTAACCAGGTACACCTGGAATGGAGGGGAACAATTGTGGTGAGAGACGTACCTCCTCTTTGTACGACAGTCAACCTCAGCGTGTCCTTTTCTATTAAACCACAGACATACCATTTTCCGGCGACGGGGTTTCAGCTGGCTTTACTTGTGATGGTGGAGAGTCTGCTAGCGTGGAATCAGGATTTTCTCTGGTTGGTGGTGTAGAAAGCTGGTACCTTCCCAGAGAGCTGCAACTTGCTGATCTATGTAGGTCATTATTTGCAGTGTCAGCTGGGCATGGTCTGGAGGCCGAGGTGCTATGAGCTGGGCAGTAGTGGCAACATCATAGAAGTCCCCCCTAATCCAGCGGTGGGCATCCTTTCAGACGTCGTCGAACGAGCTGCCAGCGTGTAATCTGGCGTATGATCTTACGTCACGAAGTAGGATGGTTGGCTGAAGACCTTGAGTGAAGACATCTCGGAGCATGTCATCTGTCAGGATGCCAGGTCGTGCAGAGTTCGCCAGGAGAAACAGACGAATTAACGCCGCCGCGAAGTCGTCAAATGTCACTCCCAGTCCCTGTTGCCTTCGGTAGAAAGCTGCTGTAAGAATGGTGGTGTCTCTCTGCTCACCCCATTTCTGAATTATGATGTGTAGCAGTTTTTCTGGGGTGTTAATCTCTGACTGTGCACAATCTAATATGTCCTGGCGGGCACGCCCCTCCGTTGCACCCAAGATCCATGTAACCGCAGAGGCAGGAGGCACGGGCTGTAACTGTAGTAACAGTCGTATTTCTTTTACGAACTGTTCTGCCACGCTGTCACCAGTGAAATTTGGTAATTTGGGCAGTCAAGTAAACTGTTAATGTTCCTGCTCCATCTGTGTGTCCGTTTGAATTCCTATCACAATTTAATTTAAATGAATAAAAGTATATAAAAACACATTTTAAAAACTAGTCTTATATTAGAAATGCACTAAAAAGTAGAAAATTAATTAAAAATTGGAAATCTACAGTGTGGAGAGACCTTTAGTTCTTATTAGATGTTTCCTACGATTAATAACTTGAATGTAGAAAATAGTAAAATAATTTTTATTGCTTTGTTGCCCACAAGGCAATAAAAGTAGTGTTTATTTGTATACTATTTTTAAAAAAAAACTCTCTGTATACAAATGTTTTGCAAGATGTAATAATTAGTCTTGCCTTTGTTCCCCACATGACAAGATACGTAGCTCTTATTTATTTATTTTGTTTTTGAAGTTGCTGTAAAAGTTTTTGGACTCTTACAAAATTGCCCTTGATCTAACAAACATCTTTTTATAAACTACAAAGCAATAATTGGACATGATGTTGCTTTTTTAAATATTAAAACAGTATGCTATTCAGAGTTTCATATTTTGTATGAGTAACACATGTAAATGGATAAATTTAATGTTTTAAACTGTGCGTACATATCTTGTGCACTTATTTAAAATTCAAACATAAAGGTGAACTTAGATATAAGCACTTATTATGTTATAAGTTTGTTCTTGCGCTAACTCCCCCTAGTAAAAGTCTAATTATTAGCAAATTACAGTGTTCGTTAAAATGTATTGTTTAAATTTCTTGTGAGTTGTTTTAACTTTAAATTTACAATAATATTTGTAAATGTTAATCATAATCGATTGATACTCAAATTTCTACATGAAATGCTGACACAGCTTTAAATTTTAACTTTCAAAATAGCTCATTCTTTATATTAAAATATTTGTATATATTACCACTCACATATCATATCCATTTTTAAATCACTTTATGATATTTTCTAAATGAATTTTATGTGGCATAGTGTATAATATCTTTTTTTTTGCCACTAGCATTTAATATTTGATAGTGTGCAAGTATTGCCTCTGTATATCATTTTCATCTGTAAAAACAACCAATACGTTTCTCACTGAACGTCATCTCTATACTTGTCAATTAAATGATGTTTCAATAATAGAAATAGGTCCCAGAAACTCCCTCCCAAGGACAATATTATTCCGAATGTCGTGTTTGTGGGTTCAACTATTGTCAGATATTAGCAAAGCCGTGGTTTTGTTAACACTAATTGTCAGATGTTTTCTTTAAAGTCGCGTGATTTCATAAGAAATATCTAATATTATTTTCAAATCTAGTTATATATGATTACAATCGCTGTACGGATCTTAGATAAAGCACCATAAGTGCACTTTCAATGATGAAAACCAAAGTACCCGTTGAGTGTCGGGTAAATCCGAAGTGACCGTTTCGTCCCCCCCTCATTTTACTAGCAATGCCATTGAGCGGTGCCGGTTTAGGGCCAGTAGCGCCAGTGCGGATTAGCAAAAGAAGAACGCAGCGGACGCCAGCTCTGAGGAAACCTTCTATTCGGGGTTGCACACAAGGCAGGTCATTGATGATCCCCCACATAGAGGAGGTCCTAACCATTGAGACCCGTGTGCTTTGCCGGTGTGGCGCCAAAGTGGTAGCGGGTCTTAATAGGGAATTTCCACCCCTACTAGTGAGGTCAACTTAGTGGGAGGCATCTTCGACTTTCTGTCTTGGAGGCCCAGGTGGCCGCTTCAGAAGCGACCGCTTCGGTTCCCAGCTGTTACGTCCCTTTGGGTGAAGGTCCAGATAGCTGGGAGGGTCTTCCAGGAAGACCCATGAAGAGCACTAGGCTCGGGGCTTCTGATTTTCTTCCACATGTAGGTCATAAGAAATATCATATGTTCAATGTTATCCGAGTAGATTATCTGAGTTCAAGGATTATTGATTTTCTTTAGTACCATTGTGTATTTTTGTTTAGGCTGCAAATGTGTTTAAAAACTTGATGCCATTATGACACAAACATCTCCAAACTCCCAGCCACCAAGTCAAACATTACTATTTGATGTTTAGTGTAGATTACAATATTTGTCTACAAAAAGTTGTATTATGTTGTTTTTTTTAGTTGTTGTTATAGTAGTGTGTATCTGTATTGCAATCATTCCTGAGAGATTTCCCGTCAAAACATGCCTTTAAATCGGTTATTTGACTTAGTCATGATAAACGTTTAATTAGCCAAATAAATCTGTCACACATTATGTGGTGACCTTTTTATTGTTAATAAATTATCCCGTTGATCCCACCTTTCTTCTCTAAATGATCATTCTTATGTCAGCTCTTAGTTTTATATATTTATTTTCATAAGTTTTTTTTGTAAAATGTAATTGAAAGAAAACAAATATTTAAAGTTACAGTTACCGGATTTTGCTAATGTGAGGTATATAAAAAATTAAAAACTTTCTTTCGATTAATCGGGGTTAATTTTAATTAATTAATCGAATAATTTAGATTAATTATATTTTGTATAACGCATCAATAGATCCCTTTAAGTTGCGATTCATTAATATTGCGCGAAATTGGTTATGTCGCGGTAATTCCATGGCTCCCAAATTTTGTGACGTTACACAGTAATCTTGATATCAAATTTATATTTGAGTGTGAAAAGTGGATTTGCTGGTGGTCAGAAAAAAAGAAATAAAGAAGAATAAACTACCCACTGAAAGCGTTCAAGCAGGATATTTGGAAAAATTTGCAATGATTTCAGTTTAGTTAAACAAATAATCTATACCTAAAGGAGTAAACACAGCTGACAACAGATGATCAAAAAAAAAGAAATGCCACAAAAGACTTGCTCTACTCTATACCTGGCAGTGTTCAGTTTCTGTGAGATATTGAATCCACTGGTGTAAGGAACCAGAGATGCCAAAAAGTTAAGTGTGCATTCAAGAGATTTGTTTTTAGCATCAAATCAATAAACATGTTATGTTAAACAAACTTTTGTAATTAGTAAAATGTACACTGAAACAATCGAAAGTATTTCTTAGATGTGCAAAATTTAACTCCTCTTTGTCCAATAATGCATTACTTAGTGATAAGATACAGTTTTTAACGTCTGGACATAGAGAGCAGGGTAATTATAAAGCTAATGCATTATGGAAGTTTTATTAAACGTTTACAAAAGAGTTCTATTTGAATAACTCAACAAGCGCTGCCTATGTTTAACTGATAATCTCATTCTACTAGCTCGTGATGCATGTTCATATGGTCTAATGTCTGAACTGAGTGACTCCCAAGCTTGCTGACTGAAGTACAGTCCCCAGATAGATTGAACGACAAGCCATCACAGAGAAGAAAACACTGAGTTCAAAAGCGTTGTCTCTATGACATTAATTACAAGGAAAGTTCCGGTAATTTCGGCGATGGTACTGATGCCAAGAAGTAGCCTCCACGCGCAATGTTGTCTTGGGTTATTTTACGGTGTGAAGGGAGACAATTCACTTTACAGGGAACAAGCTGGTTGTCCTGAAGAGAAGTCCTAAACCGTGTGAGTTTGTCCCGCTACAGCAGCTACGCCATCATGATATCGTGACGGACAATGATCAGATGGATCAGAGATCTGGTATAATTTTGGTACTCTTTTCTATCTAACTCAATTTTTAACTAACTGGTCACAAAGTTTTCAGGTGTGCAGACTCAAAGATGCAAAGAGATCAGCAACGATATAAATCTAATATATAAAGCTCAGTTGGTGTTTGTATGTTTGTATGTTTGCATGTTTGTATGTTTGTATGTTTGTATGTTTGTATATTTCACTTTTCGACTTTCTGTTAGACAGCCACGGAAAAACCAAATGACGGACAGGGACCAAATTTGGCAGGACGGTTCCTTTTACCCTGAAGGTGGTTTTAAGTTAGTTTTTGTAATTGTCCCTTTTGCCACAATGCCGTAAATTAAATAATCAGAAAATGCAGAGACAAAGAATAACAAATTTAACCTCATTTCTGTATTGAAAAAATTGTATGCGGACGTTCAAATGCCGTTCAAAACGAGATATTTTTGGTGGCGTTTTTTTTTCCCAATACTTTATTTTCAGCGGTGCGCATTCAAAAAATATTATGTGTAATTACGGTGCGCACATTTTCGTGTACGCTTCATAATTTCAGTTGTGTAGTAAAAAGAATTGTCATTTTCTTTACTGTTACTTTCTATATATTAGATAGACACGTAAACATATTTAATTACAACTGTCACACGATGCATTCGATTTATTTGTTTAAACGTTTAAATTTAATTGCGAATTTGTTTTAATTATTTTCTGTTCCATAACTCGACATTTAATAAAAACATATGTATGTAATAATTGTCTAAGTATTTTTTTCAAGGCTTCATTTTTAGCGATGTGCGTTCTAAAATCTTTTATCGCCTGATTACTGTGCGCACATTTTCGTGTACGCATCTTAAATTTAGCTGTGTCCTATTAATATAACATTTATATTTTGTTTGTCTTTTACATACGCTATTGTTTTTTTACATAACCTATACACTTATACTATTTAAACTTAGGCTACCGGACCTATTAACATAAGTAGATTAAACTAAATAAAGTGATCCCGAAAACGCTTAATTATTTTGTATTGCGAATGGAATATTCATTCCTTTGATGATGGATTAACATAGGTCCTTTTTAAAATCAATTATTGTCATGGTTTCACATGCCTTTTTAACATAAAATTGATTTGTTTTGTTTGTTTTTTTTAAAATTAGGAATATAGCCTAATTTCTTTATTTATCTTTATTATCTTTATCTCATAGACGATGTTGCAAATATTGTATTACTTACAATTGTGTCACGATGCAGTGTCGTAAATATATAAGAGCTTTTTTAGTGACGACAGTGGCAGAGATCTTTTGGAAAAATGTCAACAAAGCAGTGGCCTTTTTTTAATGGATACAAACAAACAACATAAAAATATGAACTGAGCTTTATATATGAGATATGCGTTTAAATTATTTTATTTCAATTATTTTCACGATGCATTGTATTAATATTTTACATGCAATGAATAAAATTGGGCTTTTTTAAAATTTACTTCATAACTCGACATTTAATTAAAACCATAGATGTAGCGAGTTTATTTTATGTTGAAAGTGATGGCCTATGTCAAATAAACTTACACTTTAAAACAGTTTACTTAAGCTTTATATACACTATACATTATAAACCTTCGCTACCGAACGTATTAACACAACTTGACTAAATTTAATGAAGTAATCCTGAAAACGCTTAATTAATATGAATTGCGAATTGAATATGTTTTTATGTTCATTCCTTTGTATTCAGAATAGCATAGGCCATTTCTAAAATTGCCTTTTAATCATTTTTAAGATGCACGTATTAACAGACGGCTGGATCTCATTTTTATTTTATTTTTTTTATATATATAAAATCTGGTGTGTGTGTGCATTGAATATAATTTACAAAATATGATGCCTTATCCGAAATAGGGAACAAAAAAAAAGATTCCTTTTTGAAAATATACACATTGCTTATAAACCGTAAATATAATTCGTAAAATATAGAGACATAAAAAAAGGTTAAATATTATTTCCATGTTACTATAATTATGAATACGTCAAAAGGAGGAGTTATTTTGGTCCAGTACATTTACTTTATAACAAGACTTTATTTTATGCGGCCAGCTTTCTATATTGTCTAAATTTGGAGTGCACATTTTTAATATCATTTTAATACGACAGGTTTTGTTTTTTTAAAAGTATTTTAGAAAGTACATTTATAATTATGTTTATTGGCGCTATGAGTCCTTTAGCTTTTGCCTTTTAAAGGGATAGTGCCATATGTTCTTTATCTCATAGACGTGGTTACAAATATTATATAACTTACAATTGTGATACGATGCAGTTTCGTAATTATATATTACATTTTTGAGTGACGAGGGTGATAGAGCTCTTTCGGAAAACCTATAAGTTATGTTAATTTTGTACAAGTGGGAATGAAATTGTAAATTTAGTTATTATGGTCGGCAAGAATCATTATTTACTAAATCATATCTTTTAAATAGTAAGGTTATGTTAAAAGGCACTGCATTAAGTGAAAACAACTCACGCGGTAAAATGGCATATCTCTGTTTCTCATAAGATTTTAACTAAATAGATGAATCTTAAATTTATCTTGGCAAATAAAAATTGTAATTACCATCACCTAATACTTGGATAAAGGGTCAGCACACTCCCGCTACATAGTGCGGGTATTTTTTTTAAAATGATAGAAATGTTATTGACCATAATATTTAGGCATTTCATCCATAGAACAATTAAATCAGAACAAGACAGCAAAATTTTACAAAAAGACTTATATGAATTGATAAAATGGGAAACTAACTGGAGTATGTCTTTCCACCCAGAAAAGTGTCAACTGTTAAGAGTAACAAAGAAAAAGAAACAAATAAATTCAAAATATTACATTCATGGAAAAGAACTGACCCAAACTAAAGATGCAAAATACTTAGGAGTCTTAATAAATGAGAAACTATTATGGAATCCCCATGTCAATGAATTTATTAAAAGATCAAACAAAACCTTAGGCTTTATAAAAGTAACTTTAACAAATGTAATAGAGATATAAAACTAAAATGCTACCTCACTTTGGTGAGACCTGTACTAGAATATGCATCTTCTGTATGGGACCCATCCACCAAAGAAAACATTGATAAACTAGAACAAATTCAAAAAAGAGCTGCCAGATTCATTACTGGAGAATATTCGAAACTGACAAGAATAACACCATTAGTTAAATCATTAAACCTTGAAACACTAGAGGATAGAAGAGCCAAAAGCAAAGTAGTAATCATACATAAAGCAATTAATTCTAATTTAGAAATACAACACAAAGATAACTTAAAACAACCCTCAGATAGACATAAGGATAAAAAGACCTTTCTTATTCCGTATGCAAGAACAAACACATACAAGTTTTCCTTCTTCAGGTCCGGAATTCGGGCGTGCGATGGGTTGCCTGAAGAATCCAGGAAAACCAACACTTTATCAACATTTAAATCTCTAATAAAAATGCAGGACTAAACACAAACCATAGATAAGCGTAGGACGCAATAATCTTCTGTATAGAAGGAGCGTCTGTAAACAGATAAGATAAGATAAGATAAGATAGTCATATATGTTTAAACTTAAAGAGGGAACATAACAGTCGATAGGAAGGGTTCAAACGGTATAGGATTTTGGTGGTGGTCACCCCATGACATCATTAGGTGACGTTTGACCTTACCGGCAGCGCACGAGGAGTAATTAATTATGTTAATTACGTGTTAATTAAGTAATTCCTGTACTTAATTATGTAAATAAAGTAATTGAATCTATTAATTATCAAAATTAGGATAATGATGTCATTTTTTGTGAGTGTCATGTTGTTATACGACATGATAATTCGGGGGTGGGGGAACCGTGACATGGGTGTTCTTTTGGTGTGGTATATTTTGAGCTTAAGGGGCAATAAGCGTGTAATTGAATAAATATTTAAATGACAAAGTTATTTCTCTTTTTCTAAAATATGTCAATAGTAATGTTTGATTTGGTGGCTGAGAGTTTGGAGATGTTTGTGTCATGATGTCATCAAAAATTGTAAACACATTTGCAGCCAAAAAAATTTGACAACGGTGCTAAATAAAATCAAGTAATGTACTAAGATAATCTATTCGGACAACATTGAACATTGAACTCGAAACACACAAGATGAGGGTATATTTCTTATGAAATCACGATAATTTAAAATAAACATCGGTAAATTGGTGTTAACAAATCAACATCTTTGCTAATATCTGACAATATTCGAACCCACAAACGTGACTTTATATACAGAGACATAATTTACACTCTGTAAAATAACCAGTCGCATGAAATCAAGGGGTATAATGCATGCCTTATACCAGCTCCAGCGGCGTAGCAAGTATATGTGCCGCCCGGGAAAAAAACCAGATTTGCCCCCTCCCCCCCCACCCCAAAACAATGTGTAGTGCTGTTAAAACATAAAGTATTTTAATTAGAAATTGACAATTAGGACGCCATACATTTTTCTGTTAGAATAAATAGAAGAGCTGTCATTTATAGATTGAAAATGGAAGTTTTTCTGTTTTACCTCATGACACAATCTTAGATGTATCAATATTGTCACCAGTGTCGTCATCAACAGCGAAAGTAGCATTGTTGATTATAATTCAATTTTTATTCACTTAATTTTAGAAAGGCTTCTCTCGCACCTAGCTTTATGCATGGCAGTTGTAAGGAATATTCATTATTAATATATAATATTGGGTGGTATAAATTTAACACTACATATCTTAATAACCTTGTACAAATGAAGTGGGCTTGAATAAATTAATTCATTTATTTTTACCCGTGAGGTAAAAGAGTCCTTGCTTGAAAATTTTATGCGAGATTTTGTAACACTGTAATACTATAATTTAAAGGCAAAATTTCAAGTTCAGGTAGATTAGCTAGTTTCCGAAAATAAAATCGGTTCTGTAATTGCCAAAAACTCAACACGAATTTCTACTGTAACCTCATCTTATGAAGAATAGAACTATACCGTCAACTGTTTATTTTTCTACATTACATGATTACGCATTCCATTTTAATCGTTAAATAAATTGCTCTCTCGTTCTTAGTTGGAAGATTCAATTAAGTCATAGAGTCTTAGCAAAAGTCAAAGCATCCTTTAAATATTCAATTCGTTTCTCTGCGAGTAGCCTCTACATAGCGTTGAATTAGCACTAGAAGTTTGTAAATAATTTTGGGAATCATTGTCTTCTAGCGTACCGGAAATAGAGAGTTCTTTTAAGTTGGAGCAACATATGAAACAAAATCAGGTTTAATGAACTGTTTGAGCAAAGTACTAATTTTACATTGAAATTTTTGTCCTTGAGCCTTTCTTGAACTCCTGTATACACTACAGCTATGATGTATGATGAACTCACTTTGGGCCTAAACTGTTCATTGTTTTAAGACAATCAGCCTTAAATTTTAAAAAAAAATCTTTTCAGAAATGTAGTAAGCAGATTCATTTTTTGTTTCAATGAACTCTTTGAAAGATTCAATAACTTGTACCATTCTAATGGTCACATTTTTTTCACGACGCACAAAGAGACTTGTTTGATCCTTATGTGAAATATAAGGAGATATATCGAATGCATTGGATTATTTGTGGTACCTTGTAAACGAAAGATGATTGTTGGCGAACTTTATATCCTAAAACAGTAATGAGGGCATTCACTTTTTAGGTGACAAGCTTTCCCCCCCTATTCACACGATGTTCTAGAAGCATGGGATCGCAATTTGCTAGCAGAGTCTTCAAATCCAGAATTTGGTATATATTTACACTAAATTGTTTCTCACATCTGACCTCAAAAATTCTAAATCTATTTTCCAGGATTTAATAATGTCAAAAATTCTAACAAGAACTTCATGCCCCTTTGATTTCGTTTCTTTTACAACAATGTACTGGTGTTCTCTTTTTAGTAGGCAATTTTTTAATCCGATATCTGATTCCTTCTATTAGCAAATCTTTATTAATATTGAACACTTAATTCATCAATGGCAACTCAAATTTGTATGCAATAAATTCGCAATTTGTTCACTAGCTTTTTTTATTCAAAATCCTTTTTTTTAAAATATGCTTCAGGAGAATAAGCCATTTATTAAGTACGCAAACAATTGTTATAGTTGTTAAATTATGCTAAAATCATTCACATATTTGTAAGTCTAGTCTCTATTTTTGCGTATGATCCGTTTCTAATTTGAAAAGTTAATGTTAATATTTTGACACTCTATCTCGCTGCACTTATAGTAATCGCAAATTATCATCTATAACTACGGGTAATTTATATCAATTAAGTTCTTCCATGTCGTTGACATTTTTTTGATTGTTGTTTGAACGCAAAAGATACAGCAGTTTTTCCTTCAACAATCAAGATGAGCAGCTGACAACATCTAATCAATTATAGTTTTGTTTATTAAAGTCCCATAACCTCTCGGTCGTTATAACCCCGTAGTCGTAGGGGTGGTAATTTTTCCATTAGAACATTTTCGGGCTTGATAGACCTGGCGGCGCCCATCCCTCTCCAGGTCAGCGGAGGACTTTCTTAACGTTAGTCATTCATCAACATTTGTATAGATGCTTTAACGTGGAATCGATCCCACGCCCCTCAGCTTGTGAGGCAAGCGCACTATTGAATTCGCTGTCCAGCCGCCAAAATTATAGTTACCAGTGCATAAGTCTCAGGTTTTGTATCCTACTTCAGCCCAAATGTTTTAAGTTCATTAGCATAAGTATCAACAAACTTTAGATTTATTATGTGGTTTGAAGTTTTGGCCTTTGAAACATTCTCATATTTTTATATAAATTCTTCATTTCTTGAATTAAATTTTACCTTGGCTTTTATTTTATTTTACTAAACATTATTTTAACTATGATTAGAAGCTAATGAAAAACGAGGAATTTGCCGCCCCCCCCCCAAAAAAAAATAAATAAAAATAAAATACATTATATTGGATCATGTTTGAAATTGATTGCGCAGTCACTTTCGCTTCTACAAAAGGAACTGCTGTCAAATGTTAAGGATCAGTTAAAGTTGCCAGCATATCAGTGTCACGTTCTAATACTACTTAAGCCTCTTGATTTTATCCTTCAGTATCATAAGTATCAGAGGAAATTATATCTAATATGGAGTTTCACGTTTTAACATTTGAAACATGTACACATTTTAACATTTGAAACATGTACACATTTTATAATATTTATTTCATCAATTTCTCATTCGTTCTTATTTTATTTTAATAAAAAGATCCACTTTATTTTAAAATTCTTTTTTGAAGCAAATTAACGACGAGGAATTTCCCGCCCCTGCAAAGTGCCGACGAGGGCATTTGCCCCCTCCCCTCGGCCCACTCTCGCTACGCTACTGACCAGCCCCTTCCCTTCCACCCGTCGCATGAAATCAATGGGGATAAGTGATGCCTTATAATGGCCCACTTCCCTTTAAACTACGTGCCGTGCGAGCGGAACTAGTTATTAGTTAGCTTTAGTCCAGCCCCATGACTTCATAGGCAGAGGCGTAGCGTGGGTATGTTCCGCCCGGGGCAGAACTCAGATCTGCCGTCCCCCTTCCCCTGGAAAAATATGTTGATACTATAAAAAATGAAGATACATTTTTAAAAATTAAGAATAAATAAAATAAATCATACTTTTTTATGTTACATTTTAATAGAAGTGCCTTCATTTATTTATTAAAATAAAAGTTTCCCATTTTTCCTCATTGCCCAATCTTTATGTATCAGTATTAACAACCATGTAATGCTCGATTCCCAAAATAGCATTGTTGATCATAATAAATTTATCATTGACTTAATGTTAGACAAGCTTCTCGCAACTGGAATTACTTTGACATTTGTAAAGAATACCCATCATTAATATTAGGCAGGGTAACTTCGAGCTAAAATATCTTAATAAACTTTACTTAAATTCATTCATTAATTTTTTTCCCCGCGAGAGAAAATAATCCAAGCTGGACAATGTCATGTGTGATATTTTAATACTCAAATTTAATGGCAAACTTTAAGCTGTGTGGATTAGCTGGTTTCATATCTGTTTCACAAATTCTGGAACTGCCAAATCCTCTCACAAATTTCTACAGTAACGTCATCTTATCAAGAATACAACTTTTTCGTCAACTGTTTTTTTCCATAACACGACTACGTATTCGCTTTGATCACCAAAATTTGCTCTCTCATATTTTGACTAGAAGATTAACATACAATGATAAGATCTCCAGATAAAATTGTAGAATAATTCAAAGCTACCTGTAAGTATTCAATGAGTTATCTGTGAGTAACATCTGAAAAGCATTTTATTAGCACTAAATGTTTTTTTAATATTTTCGGGCATTATTGAAAAAAAAAGATTTCCTTGTAGCTTCGCAGATTCTCTCTGATTTTTCAATCTTTTCACATCGCAGATATTCGTGTTGGAACTTATGTGAAATATATGGAGAACTTTCGAATGCAATTTAATAAATATATTGTATCTACTAGACAGCAACACACGTATTAACTATGTTGGCAAGGGTTACAAGTTACGGGATGCTAATTGAGCTCCCAGACTACTTACAAACGTTATCTTTATATCATCTGCATCTAATTGGCTCAGCCCCCAGTATTAAATACAAATATCAATCTAGAACGAAGATACGTTAGATACAAATAATTAACGACCCATAAATAAACAAACATAACACCTCTGCGTACAACAGAGAAAACATATTTAATACATACAATGTATACACATAAATATAAAATGGAATAGAGAATAAAATATGACTATGTTGACGATAATATTCAGGTACAAAATATATAAATAAAAGTAAGTTGTGTTCTCAACTTAACTTCTTAATTTCACAACTAATAAAAGAGGCCCAGGTCCTTTCTTCTCTTCGGAAACCTGGCTCCGCCTCCAAAATGGCTATGCGAGACTGACTACCTGTCCGTCTCGATCGAACGCTTACTCTAGTGGGCGTTCCCAGACTTCACAGTCGTTCCCCCTCAATTACGTCTTTAGCAATATGTTCACACTTCGTCACAGCTCATGGTCGTCTTGCTCACTTTTGCCAATAGCACGTCTGGTGGTCAACTCTGCTCTACCATCTACTTTATACTTGGCTATACTAGCCCTACATTACTTCTTAACGTTAATTTCGTCACTGTAGGTAACACTACACTACGTTACTTCTTCACTTTAGGTAACACTACCCTACGTTACTTCTTCACTGTAGGTAACACTACCCTACGTTACATGCTTAGCCCCCACAGCAAGGCTCAATTCCCCACAGTATATCTCCAACAACTTAATTCTTAGGGTGATCTGTGATCGTGTGGGAGAGAAAACGCCTCATGGTTTCTCCCCAGTATATTAGGACCGCTCACCCACGCCATCATGGCATCTGCCCTAAATTCATATTAATTCTATTGGGTGAACCTATGCCCCATGGCTGGTGCAAGTGACAACTTTCTCCTGGTTGGTCAAACCCTAAGTATCATCTTCTTGGCGCTTGATGGACTATTTCCAGTAAGTACAAATCACGGCCTCATTTGCATAACGTTTCAACAACTTAGCTTAAACCAAGGTAAACTGTAGCATTGGTTGGGTCTAATCCCTACCCCCAACGGTTCTAAAATTTTTATGATTCTAAAATCTATAATGAGGTACTCAACAGTAGTAAACGAATTTAATTTTGTATTTTTCCTGTGCACTAATTATGGGCTCATCCTGATTTTCATTAAACTCTCTTTTCTTCCGACGAACTCGATGTCTTGGTATTGACTAAAATTTATCGGCATATATTTTGGGGCCATTTCGCCAGCATCACCAGAGATGGCATGGGAGTGATTGTCCGATCTCGAATTGTTAAAAAATGTTTTGAACTTTCCAAAAAATGTATTGCCAATGCTATATTATAAGTTTTGATCTGCATTTTAGTTTACTAATGGGATTGACGTGATTTAGTACCTCATACCATATCACAACATAAAAAAAAAGAAATGTAAATTGTTTTATTTGTGTAAGCGGTCCAGAGGCTTAAACTATGATTGATCTATCCATATCTTTGTCCTTGAACATCGTAAGCAATGCATCATATATTTGACAGATCTGATACATCAATGACTTTATATAATCAATTCGGCTTTCCCAACTGGTGTCACTAAGAGGATTTACGGTTAGTTCTCAACGTACGTCAAAAGAATGGTCCATCCCAGGTCGGATGATGAAAAAGTAAATGTAATTTTTAGACAATATTACACAAGTTGGCTCATTCCAATGACGATTTGGCCATATCATTTATTACCAAATTAAGGGAGTGGCTACCACATTGCCATCTTATTACATTTTCCGATGTAGATTTTCTCATGATCAAATCTAGCTGAAATTTAGCAGGCAGACTGTAGTAGTATTTTTATTGCTATAAATCCTTTATATATGAGACATAACTAACATTTTTGTAACCACCAACGCTTGAATATCTTTCTCGTCTCACTAGCTGCCCTAGTGCTTTAGCATCGTGCGTCACTATTGAAACTAGTGAGCAATGAAACATATTAACATATGGGGCGCGGTGGTTGAGTGGCAGCTCACTCGACTGGCATACCGATGGTCACGAGTTCGAATCCATGTGAAAGCAAGGATTTTTTCCCGAGGCCTAGGACGTCCCTGAGTCACCCAGCTCCGAATAGGTATCTAACACTAGTTCGGCGGCTGGGTAATGCGTGGAACCCTTATAGCCGAGGCCTGTGAACGCTGCATTACTTGCCAACAGATGGTCTGTGGAAGCATCAATCTTCTCTATAGAAGGAGCGTCTGTATAGATAAGATAACATTTTTTCATGTCTTTGACAGATCTAAGTGGACAAAGATGACGGATTTTCATAAAGCTGCTCTTATAGATTTTGTGAATATGTCTACAGATGTTGGAATTATGCTCAACAGTGGATTAAACTAGATTTTAAAAAAAACGCGTCTCTTCTCCCTCTCACTCGCAGTGGTGACTATCATCTGTCATTATTACTAAGTCATCCATTGGGCCCTGGAAGCCTCGTATTTGTTTATCAAGTGGCCAATGAAATTTATTGTAATCAGAGCCGTCAAAATCCCGTTTAAATTTTTATTTTTAAAATAACAACAATCTAATAAATAAGTATATATATGTAAGTGTATGTATGTGTATATATATAATACATAAATATATATACATATATATATATATATATATATATATAAATTTATTTATTTGTTTAATGAACAAAAATTTTAAAAATAAATTTTAAAATAAAATAAAATTTAATAATGTAAATATTCTAGATATATGCCTTTCTAAAGTTTATTAGGAGATCAGAAGTATATAATCTGAATCTTTGATTTCAATAAAGTGTTAAGTTTTATTTTTATTTACTTTTAGGGGTGGGTTTTTTTTTGTTTCAGATGGACTTTACTGGCAAGATTCTGAACTCTAAAAAAAATATAACAACTCTAAAAAAGAATTTTTTATTATAATATTTAGAAATGCTAAAACCTAAGAATATTTTAGCTCTATGAAACGTTTAGTGGTTGTGACAAAAAGGTTTGAGGACCCGTGGAAGGATAAAGCTGTTATGCAAAGACGCCGTTTGGGTTGAGATCATAGCATTTGTGTTGGGAAGTCTTGCATCAGTTAAAGTCACAAAGCATCCAAGATTATTGGACGATTAGTTTTAATCCATCCTCGTGGTTTTGGGTTTTTATGACAATCTTCTGAAGTTATATCAAAACGTTTCTAATTCAAATCTCCGAGTTTAAAACGCGAGCCCGACACTAAGCTTCATTGATGAAAATCCTCAGGACATCCGTAGACGACGCGGGAAGATTGCGAGAGATGTTGTTACGTCTTTACAGGGGATAGGATTAGGAAACGAACAGTTTTTCGACACTGTCTTAGATTCGAATCAATAAGAGAAACTTAAGTAAAGTTTTTCTTTCCCTTTTTTTCTAATAATGCTGATTTTGTGTTTTCAAGCATATGTTGGATAAGTTTATTTCTAAATATAGACATAAGTTGGATAAGTTTATTTCTAAATATAGACATATCTTTTCTATTTATTTTTTGATTCCTTGCATCATGATGTACATACTATTAGTAACAGATCATATACGATGAGATTAGATTAGATTGGATGTTATAGGATAATATATAATAAAATGCGATTAGATGATATAGGATAAGATAATGCATGATAAAATCTGGATGAGATCATAATTAACAGAATTGGATATGATCATATAACATAGTATAAATGTAATAAAATGGTATACGATATGATAACAAGAGATAAGTAAATGTGAAATTTATTTATTTTTAAGTATCGAACAGGAAATTCTTAAAACCTAATACATTTTATTAACCATGAATTTTTTTAAAATTAGGCAAAGAAAATCAAAGACAAATAAAGGAAATATCTAGCTTAAGGTGTGAGAATAATCATTTAGATGGGAAGGTCTAATTCTATACAGATGTCAATATGCTGACACTAATATTAAGCGAATATATTATTTACATTTTAATGTCAAAACAAAATAAACAATAAACAATATTCAAAACATAGTCGTATGTAAGTGAAATACGGTGTTTTTTTGTTGTTGTTTTTTTACTAGAATAGAGAAGGGCTTAAACGTACCACGTTTCTCTAATACTAATAGCTAATCGCGTCTAAAATACCAAAGCGTGTACAAAAAACTTCAAATTTAAAAATAGATCATCGAATTTCTCTTTAGCGCTAATTTTCTTTTCTCGTCGCATTCATTGCCACGTCCGGAACCCGCAAATTTTTAAACTGTAATAATCTATGATTAGGAAATTATTGCATGTCTAGCAATTTACTTCATGCGCTTCAAATAACAGTGTTGTTAAATCATTTATATTAACTCGTGGTCTCTGCACCCTTGATTGCTTGATGGCTTGTCGCCAAAAATTTGATCGATTTTTAACCCACTTGCTCGTAAGCTAGCGAGCCGATATTTTGCAGGCAGTTTCGTACCGATAATAAAAACAATGTATCGAAATTGCAGATCGATCGCATGTACCGTAATTAAATTATTGATTTTTTAGATTATTTTATGTATTCCTGTGTATCATACTATTTTTTGAGATAGAGCGTCGCGGTGCGTATTATATTGAACAACCTTTCTGTCGCGCAATAAGGTGCGTATTTTATTGACAGCACTTTTTATAAACATATTCCTGATCGGTGCGCATTATATTAAACATGTTTTACGACACAACTGCAAAGTTGTATTTCTGGATGGTCTGGTGCTGCTTATTATAATGAACATTCTTTTAGTTACGTCTCGTACATAAAGGATTTATAGTGAAAAACTTGTTTTTTTACGTTTTTTTTTATTTTTAATTTTATTTTATACACACTCCATAAGTTGAGAATGTGGTACACAAGCGTGTTATCAGATTCATACGTACATGTGTTTTGATTGGGAATTAAGAGGTGGTGTGGTAAAAACTAGGTTTGAGCGTATTTAGTTTAAATATGTCTCGTGTTTTCAGCCTCTGAGTGACATTCTTATCACGAAAAAAGTTCATGATAAAATTGACGACTTTAAACGTGGCCACTTCAAATCTGGCGCTTTAAACTTGGCTAACTTTAAGTTTAAGTTAACTTTATCTTTGCTACTCTAAAATTGTTCACGAGAAACTTGTTTACTCTGATTCTAAAACTTAAGCTGAAAAATGTATTATGTAACTTTTATTTTTTGTTTTTGTTTGTTTATTTCTTACGGAAAGTAAAACCTAAGACAACCTAAGGTTCAATGTGAAGTTAATGACCCTATCACTATCACCCTGATCATCAAGAAGTGCTTACGCTAGGAAGATTATACAATTTTTTTTTAAAGCAATAGTTAGTTCACTATATCATATTTCGTTCGTCATGCGAGAGATTGATAACGTCGTATGGAAAAGTAAATATCAAAGAGGAAACTTCGCGGACAACTGTTTTCATTGGTAGCGCTATAGGCTACATAAATCTCTGACCTAACGGGTGCTTCTTAACGACAATAACTTCTTCAATGACGGGGAGATGTTAATATCCCTGAAATCATCAGACACAGTCAAATAACGTCGAGGAGATAACAGACTGACACACAAGTCCACGACATTGTTAGACCAACATTTATGTACATGAAATTACATTATAAGAGACACAAATATACAAATGTAAATATCAAATGTAAAAAAATCATAATTGTTAATATCCGAAACCGTAATCTGTTTATTCGTGTATTTTATTTTATGCAGGTTTTTCAGCTCTATTTGTGTCACAAAATATATAGAGTTATTAAGGACGAAACCAAAGTCTTTTTTAATTTAATTTTTCCCTTGCAGTACCCCAATCCAGGGTCGCCACCAGAAATGTTTGGGCCCCTGAAAACTAGGTACACGTGGGCACTTCCTTGATCCTTGTTTACATTGGCAACCAACGTTATGATCACGTGACCCTTAATATAAATGACAATTTAGGACTAATAATATCATTTTATTACCATGAAATATATTAATCATTAATCATAAAAGTTATATATGTCAGGGTAAAAACATCATTTTAATATCAACAGTCAGGAAAAAAATAGGTTTCACTTCAAAGTAGGATTGGTGGCTTACGTTACTTACGAACCTAAAAAGTTAACGTAACTGTACAATGAATCGTAAATCTAACTAGTGAAAACAACTCATTTGCCAATAAATAAATAATTATTAGACATTTTAAACAATAAATATTTTTTTTTAATAATAGTACTTACATCAATACACGCAGCTATTTCCTCGAACCGGCAAAACGTTCTTAGAAAAGAAATTATAGTGTTCTTATGTTCGTTTTGCTGAAATTCGTGATTCTAAAAATTGAAAAGTTTTTTACGTATATCAATTGGAAAATGGACAATCTTTTTAGAAATGTTAACTAAAAAGTATATTTAATTCAAAAACTCATAGTAATATTGAATGTTCCTATCATTTAAAATTTTGTTTTACATTTTAAATAATATTTCATCATGTTGTTTTATACGAAACTCAAGATTGTCTAATGCCGCATACGATTTATTACTTAATAACACAATTCAATGTATCTATCGCGCGTTACGGCAGAGGCGTTGAATGAAAGGGGGTAAAAAACTATCGCTCGGCTGTCGCACAAAAAAAACGTTATGGTGACATTTTTCCGGCTACACATTTGATATGTTACAATAGATCAACATCAAATAAAATAACATATAATTGAAGGTCTTAAAAAAACTTTTCAATGGAACTATTTTAATTTGTATAACATCTCTTTTTATTATAGAAAAAAAGTGAGTGAAAAGCTGCTAATTTGTAGCTTCAGGGCGAAAAAACGCAAATTTAGATCCACGCAATTTTGATCATAGCAGATTTAACCATGCCTAAAAGTTATGGCTTTTACTTTTTTTGTAACTTTTTAGGTATAATAGTTTGATTTTACTGAAGTAATGTAGACATAAATGACTTCAAATTACGTAGCAGCTCACTTACTTACTGAACTCAATTAGATATAAATGACTTCAAAGCACATAATTGCTGAGCTAATGTAGATACCATCATCATCATCATAATCAGTCCCGTGACCGTTGCATTAGTTGGGGGAAATGCATGATCACATCAACAGACAACGATCTCCACATTTGTCTTTCTTGAGCAGCGGCAAGTAATTAGTTAAATCTAATCCCTGTCCATTATTTTATGTTGTGTAGCCAGTTTTTTTCCGCTGTCCACCATTTGGCAGCTGCTTAGAGAAGTCAATAGTGCGCTCGTCTCACAAGCTGAGGGGCGTGGGATCGATTCCACGTTAAAGCCACTATAAAAATGTTGATGAATGACTAACGCTAAGAAAGTCATCCGCTTACCTGGAGAGGGATTGGCGCCGCCAGGTCTATCAAGCCCGATAATCCCCTACGACTACTGGGTTATAACAACCACGAGGTTACGGGACTAAAAAAACCCACTTCGCCAGCAACCTATTACAGTTCCTTGAAGGATACTTTTTGTCAGGGTATCATTTCGCAGTACATGACCAAACCATGCCATCTTCCCTCTCTTAGTTGTTGTTATAACTTTTTCTTGGCGACCAGTAATAAAGTTTATTCTGTCCAAGACATATTCATTGGTCTTATGTTCTAAATAGGAGTTCTGGATAATTTTCCTCATGCATTTATTTTCAATTGCCTAAAGCTTGCTTTTAGTGGTTGCCATTAGTGTCTAGGTCTCACATCCATAAATGACAATGGTTTTCCACGAGGGCTTTGTAAAGCCTGAGCTTTGGTGGCAGTCTAATGTTTTTGCTGTTCCCTTTTTGTTAAAATTCTCCATTGCTGCTATTGCCGACCCAATTCTAGCTCGAATTTCAGCTTCACATGTGCCATTTCTAGATATAATGGTTATTAGATATTTAAAGTTATGTACCTCCTACAGCTTTTGTTGGTACATTACGATGTATTGCTTTTTGTCTAAGAAGATTTTTATCCCATATGCACCTGATCAGTCTGCAAGTTTGTCAGTGAGCTCCTGTAGTTCTTTACTGCTCCCAGCTAAAAGATCTATGTCATCAGCAAATCTTATGTTGCATAAGGATCTTCAGCCTATAGAGATGGATTTGTGGTGATCACTGAGTGTTTCTTGCATTTTTTTTTCAAGGAAGATATTGAACAGGACAGGTAAGAGAATGAAGCTATGGCGACTATAATCGTAGTTTTGAATAAGTCCCCTACGCAGTATTTAAATATGACAACTGCACTGTTTGTCTGATTGTAGTGTTCTTCGATCACCTTTATCAGTCATTCTTCAATGTTGAAACTTTTCACAACTTACCAGGGCTGGTATTTCAAAACCACGTGCAAAAGTAAGTCCAGAACGCTGCCAATGCCGTAAATAATTTATTTTGTAGTTGATATAGATATTTCATTTTTTCAGTCATTAATATATATATATATATATATATATATATATATATATATATATATATATATATATATATATATATATGTATATATATATATATATACCAGCAACAAAGCGCGTCCAAGGACGTTCCGTCACCGTTTGTGGCATGTTGTAACTTCCCTTCAACAGCCGTCTCGACCGGCGTTACATGTGCATCACGTAGAAACTTCTATTCATTATAGTCGAAATAAATAACTCGTAAAAACAGAGCTTTTGACTATACATGCAAACGCGCATAACTCAAAATACAGTTTTGGAAGAAATCAATATAACATTATATTTTTAAATTGTTAATGTTTCATCTCCTGTTATACGTTTCATGCTTCAAATATTTCAGTGTTATTTTGACACACTTTGCATTGCTTTGAAATGGAGCTGAAATTCGACAAAGACCTGCATCATCGGTGACTTAAAAATATTCTAAAATTTCATTCAATTTGCTCAGTCGGTTGTCAAGTTATTAGCATTTTGGTGCAAAATTCTTTTTTACAAATAACTCAGATGTCTTCAAAGGGATAAAATACAATTTAGAAATAAAAGAAATGAAACGATATTTTTAAAAATACAGTATTCCATTTGTATAGACGATTGTAAATGTTAAAACATGGTAAAGAATGAGACTTACAAAATATATTTTAACAAATTTTAAATAAAAAGTATGTAAATAAAATTCGTAACAAGAGGAATATTTAAAACACCCATTTATTGTTGCAGCCCGTGACCGAAACATGCCATCTTGCGTCACTTTATTGTCGCTATATTGGTTTCTTGACTACCCACAAATGGAGTTTATTTGTCCCAGACAAACGCATTGGTCTTATGTACTAGATAAAAGATCTGGAGAATTTTTATCATACATTTTGTTCATATGCCTGCAGCTTGCTTTAAATATAAACCAGTAGTGTCCAGATCTCACGTCCATATAGAACACAGGTGTTAACGAGAGCTCTGTAGTGTCACCAGTCGTGTCCAAGTCTCACGTCCATCGGGGACACTGGTTTTAACAAGAGCTTTGTAGCGTCACCAGTAGAGTCCAAGTCTCACGTCCACATATGAGACTGGCTTTAACAAGAGCTCTGTAGTGTCATTAGTAGTGTCCAAGTCTCACGTTCAAATAGGACACTGGTTTTAACGAGAGCTCTGTATAACTTGAGCTTTGTTGGAAGGACAATGTTATTGCTGGTCCATATTCTAATTAATTTAGTAATTTCTGCCAATGCCGAACCAATTCAAAGTAGAATTTCAGCTTCACAGTTGCCATCTCTAGCTAAAATGGCTCATAGGTATTTGAAGTTGTATACCTCTTCCAGCTTTTCTTGGTTCATTATGATGTTTGCCATACTGTCAACTAAGATGTTAATCAATATCTTTATTTTCACTGATCCTAATCCATATGCCCCTGATCTTTACCCAAGTTTGTAAGTTAGCTCATGCAGTTCTTTATTGTTTTAAGCCAGAAGATCTGTATCGTCAGCAAATCTTATGTTTCACAAGTGTCTTCCCCCCAATAGAGATGGATGTGAGTTGATCACGGTTTTAGCATGATTTTTCTAGCAAGATATTGAACAGGACATATGAGAGAATGAACCACTGGCAAACTCAAATCGACATATTCAAGTGCCCTAAACAGCCTGTAAACAGGAATGCAATGCTTGCCTGGTGATAAAGTTCTGCGAATACCTTTACCAGCTCTTCTTCAATGTTGAAACTTTTTTAATAACTTGCCGAATTCTCTCGTGCAACACTCGATCAAAGACTTTCATGAAGTCTATGAAGTTATGATGGAATTCACGTTGGTGCTTTAGTTGTTTTCTATGAGCAAGTGACAAATGAAGATCTGCTCAATTTTGCTTCTGCCTGGTCTGAAACGTTCGTTTTCTTCTTCCAGTAATTTCTCAAATATTGGTTTTAACCTGTTGAGGATACTTTTTACCATTACTTTGCTAGTGTGGCTGATAGGACTAAATGTCCAATACATATGGCAAAGTTTCATACATTTTTTAGGTGGAGTTATTATGAACTTCTGGTGTATTCTTTGGACAATACTTTTTTTTCCAATATCTTCTGGTAGAGGTTTGTTAGGGTTTTCATTACTTCTGCACCTCCATATTTCAGAAATTCTGCAGGGATGTTGTCAAACCCAGGGGACTTACTCCTTTTAAAGTTCCGTACTGCCTCTTCAACCTCGCTGCTCATCAGCACTAGTGGATCAACAATCTCTCTGTTCTGTTGTTCCTGCTATTTTACTTTATATCTAGTATTTAATACTATTTATTAAAATATTTATTATTAAAAAATGGATTGTAGCTGCTAACTAAAATGACGGTTTGTACACTGTCAGTGGCGTAGCTAGAACTTTTGCCGCTTGGGGCAGTCTCCAATTTGCCACCCTTTTTAGGGGCCGTCCGTAACTGACGTCACGCACCTGGAGGGGGAAAGGAGTCACATACGTTTATGACGATGTATGATGAGGGGGTGTTTAACAAATGTGACGTCACGTCAAAACGCGCAACTTTAAATACATTTCCACTTTTTTTAAATGGCAAAAATTTAATTTGAAACATCCTCATTTTCAAACAGAAAAGTCGGCTTTTATTGAGGGGGCGGGGGGAGGGGGTCAAAGCTTTGTGGCGTCTTATTGAAGAAGGGGTCTATGTTTTTGTGACGACGTGTGACGAGGAGGGAAGGGGACGACAAATCAGCCAAAATAACTTGCTTCATAATGGACGGCCACTTAGTCTATTATTTTATGGTTTTTAAAAATTAATAAACTTGAGTAAATAATTAAAATTGAAACGAAGTAAAGGTGGGAAACATGTTTACCATTGCAGGCCATATTTATGTAAGCAGTAATAAAAGAGGCCGCATAACATTTTATACCTAACAATACACATTTATAAAAATACGAGATACTTGTTATAAAGGCCACAAGAAAGTTACTGTGGTCCTCCCCCCCCCCATGAGACAAAACATATTCCAAATTAACACCCGAAAAAACATGACCAATTACTATTCTTTTATTTTTTATTTATAAATAAATGATTTTAAAAAAAAATAATATAAATTAAAAAAAAATTGTATACATTAGCAGTGGCGTAACAACGGCTTGGAAATGGGCATTTGCCAAGGGCGCCGGCCAGCGCCAGTTCAAAAGGGTTCCGCTAAATCTCTCATTTTTAATTTTTAATTTAAAAAATAGGCGCCAAAAATAAATTAGCCAAGGGCGTCAAAAACCCAGTTACGCCTCTGTACATTAATATGTAAACATATTTATACATTTACTTTCCTAACTTTCATAGAAATATCGTGTATTATGCTATCAAGATTAAAAATATTTGTAATATCTTGTTCTATGGACACTATTGCAATATTTTGTTGTCTTTAATCGCACATTGTGGAACGAAGATAATTTTTATCAACTTCAGTTTTGAACAACTTCTTTCACAACTAGCGACACTGATTGCAATAGTTGAAAAAATTCATACCAAAATTACAATGTTGGGTACAGAATTTTCCAATCTATACTTTTGAATAAATTTTAATAGATCAACGGGGGCTTTGCCACGTTTTCCTAACATAATGACTCTTCTTGTAGTGTAGGTATAGCCATACAAATCTGGAACTTTTTTCTTTCCATATTGAACTGTCAATGTCAATAAAGTAATTTATTTGATGTTCAAATGCTTCACTTAGTAGGTTAAATGATATCATATATACGAATATTTTCTTGCAATAGCATGCATCGCATCAAAGCGTTATTTAATTTTATTTTATAACTAGGGGCAAGGACCTGGCTTAACCCGGGTTTAAAATAAGGTTTTCTGTAGAAGCATACAGTACTGTTTATTTGCATGCAATTAAGGGTACATTTAACTTAAAGCAATTTGATAGACAACATTGTTGGCAGTTCCATTTGGAGTGTGTAGAAAAAGATGTTACCCTTTGCCAACTCTGGAGCAGACCACATACAACTGTCTATGAGAAAAGCATGGTGTCTGCAAGTCTATACCAGCAATCCCCAGAAACTGATTGATAATTTATATAATTTCTTTATCTCTTACCATCGCCAAATGATACTTAACAACCACCGAAATTTTTATGCTTCTACCTACACGGCCTCCAGTATCTTATATATATGGAACGAAACCTGTTTAAGAACGTTTCCCATGTAATTTTGTGTATGTGTACCAAATTTCACGTTATTTGGTTGTATGGATCTTGAGTTATTATGGAACAGACAAACACACAACAAATGGGTCTTATATGTATAACATTTTGGCCCCCTGACCCCCCAGTTAGTGATAATTTTTTTTCGACTTCCACCATCGTGGGAGTGTACTCAACAACTTTCCAAAGTTTATGTTTGTACCTACAAAGAAAAATGAGGAATTAGTGTTGATTCAGTTTTATATAACCCATATAAGGAAAAAAAACGGTTTTCTGCCCCCGTCCACCCATGAGTCAAATGTTGTAAATTATTTTCACCAATTATGGTCATAAGTGTATTCAGCAAGTTCCCAAAGTTTCATGCTTCTATCTTCACGGGAAGTTGAAGAAGTTAGTGTTTAGTCAGTTTTAAATATAAGAAAAAAACTACATTAGGCCCCCTGGCCCCCTGTAAGTGATAATTTATATAATTGTTTACATGATTCCATCGCCAAATGATACTTAACTACCATCAAAAGTTTCATGCTTCTACCTACACGGAAATAAGATAATTTTTATAGTTTTATTTTTTACAGAGCTCATAGAAGGAAAAAAGTACATATTGGGCCCCTGGCCCCCAGCATCTTATATATGTGGAACGACACCTGTTAAACAACCTTTCTCATGTCATTGTGTGTATGTGTACGAAATTTTACGTTATTTGGTTGTCTGGATCTCGAGTTATTAGAGAACAGACTAACACACCAATAATGCGTCTTATATGTATAACATTTGGGCCACGGCCCCCAAGTTAGTGTTAATTTTTTTCGACTTATATCACCATGCAAGGGTACTCAACAAATTTCCAAAGTTCATCTTTCTACCAACAAAGAAAGATGAGGAATTAATGTTGATTCAGTTTTATATAGCCCATATATGAAAAAAAAACGTTTTGGGCCCCCGGCCGCCCATGAGTGACAATGTTTTAATTAATTTTGCGACAATTATCGTCATAAGAGTATATTCAGCAAGTTCCCAAAGTTTCATGCTTCTATCTTCACGGGAATTTGAAGCAATTAGTGTTGAGTCAGTTTTAAATATAAGAAAAAAAAACTACAATAGGGCCCCTGGCTCCCAGTAAGTGATAATTTATATAATTCTTTTACCTGTTACCAATACCAAATGATACTTAACAACTACCGAAAGTTTTATGCTTCTACCTACACTGGAAATAGGATAAATTGTTTTTTACATTTTTTATAGAGCTCATATGAGGAAAAACTACATTTTGGGCCCCCGGCCCCCAGTATCTTATATATATAGAACGAAACTCGTTTAATATCCATTCCGGTATAATTTTGTGTACGTATACCAAATTTTACGTGATTTGGTTGTCTGGATCTTGAGTTAATAGGGAACATCCTGATGACAGACAACAGACAACACATGTGTCTTATATGTATAGAGATTCCATCCATGGATAAAAAAATTCTCGTTGTACTTCTTGCTCTAAAGATAGAACCACGTCTTCTGAATTTTCCCTACTCATATTTTTTCTCCTTCTAACTAGGCGTTCAGTTGATATCTCCATCTCTTCACAAATTGTTTGGCTGATATCACAGCATTTTGCATTAGCACATCTCTTTGTTCCATGCAATAGCTTTGCATTAATATAAAAAAATGGCGGTTTCCCATCAATTAGATAACATAGAAGAGAAAAAATATTGCATTGAATTGAGTAAAATTCCAGCATCTGATCTCGTTTTCCTAATTACTTCTTCAGATATCAATTTTTACAAGACGCTTGATAGTTTAAAGTATGTCTTTTCGAAATTATTATGCCTGTTGTGGTGTTTATTGACGAAGAAATTAGAATCTTTACATACTCTTGTCATAAATCTTAATAATTTTCCATAAAATATACGAACTCAAATGATTTACATTTTATATTAATTTAATTGGATAGGTGCAACATGCTTAATGAATAACCATATTTTAATGAAAATTACAAATAATTTGTGCTACTTTAATGCAATTAAAACAAAATAAATTTAATTTTTAATAACTTACCTTGCAATTATTTACTGAAAACTGAAGCAGTAATATAAATTACTGCTTGCAAGTTAAACACAATATTTGAACCACCATGCCTTGTAGGTACTTGTTCGCGCATCATTCTGCGAATTTCGAAATTCCACGAAAAAAAAACTGTCGTAGTGATATTAATAGTAAACATTATTCGGCCCAGCGGTGATGTGTTTTTTTGGGTAGTTTTCTTATAAAAGCGTCATCTGTGATTAATACCGCTTAGTTTTCCAAACAATTGGAAACGTTTTTTTTTGGAGCGATTAAAAATTTTGAAAGGTTTTGCGTTAGGTATATTATCCACTATGATAATAAACAAATTTTGCTTGAATCCATTAATTAAGACTCGAAATTACGAATATTTAGTTTCACCTTGGGTTTCCCCCTTCAAAAGAAAAAGGGCGGTTGTCGGAAATGTTTGTACTTTTCAAATGCCCACAAATGCCGCCCCTAAATGAGTGCAGCCTGGGGCGGACCGCCCCCACCACCCTCCCCCTCTAGCTACGCGACTGTCAACGATGAATATTTTACAATGAATTGAATGAAATAACTTGAAAGAAGTTCAACGAACTTTGTAGCGTGTGTCAAGCAAACAGTGTTGTACTGAGTGTGTAGCCAACACTCAGCCTGTCACAGTTTCCATGGCTCCTGCTTAACTATAAAATTATAATATAAACTGATACTTAAAATTAAACTTAGAATTATTATTTTTTAACATAAAATTAATATTTTTAAAATGTAAAATTAATATATCAGCCATAACAATGAACATAATTTAATGACATGAGTAAATAAAATAGTATTTAATTAGTAGTTACTAGTGAGTTGTAATATAGTACTCAGCAGTACTTGTTACCTTTAAGTTTTTAGTTCGTTTCTAGCATTTTTAAGTTTTGAAAAATTCAGTGTTTGTCATACTCAAATTCTTTTTCAAGAACAATAACATTCTAAGTTGAATCGGCGACAAGTGAGAACGCGAAGCAGCATTTATCTTCCCCGCAGTGCTGAATGCAGTCTCACTATCCTTTCTTGTTAAATGTACTGATTTCTGGTTATTTTGTTTTTACTTTTTATATATTTGTTTATAAACTCCTAAATATTAATTTAATTTGGAATTCATACATTCTTTGCTACATTAATATCTGGAAACCATCTGGATCTGCCATAAGTAATGCCGAATCCAGATAGTCGCAAAAATCGCAATATCCGATCCAGATATCCGACATTCCGGATCCCCGGCTGTCCCCTAGCTAGAATGCTATGCCGCGGCACTAGTCTCTCTTGTTGTCTAGTATTTTGAAATACGAGTTGGTGGGACACATATTATTATCCATTTTGACAGTAGTAGTATTGGCCACTCCTGTTACCATTTGTGCTTTCCGCACCGAAAAAAATTGACCGGGACTAAATTCTTCTTTCTTAAAGAAACTGGCTTGATAACAAGCAACATTTTAGCAAAAATTTAGGCATTTCGCAATAGTTGGCATGCCTTATTTGTAAATAAAGAGGCACCTATAAAAGTGATTTGTTTGATGCTGCAAATAAACAATCTAATTTACTACATATATAAAGCGATTACCTTTGAGGACTAATTTTAAAAAATCAAGAATATCTTGTTATATGATATTACAAAAAGTACATATATTTCAAAAATACGTTCGTTAGATTATCTTTTTGTATATATTGATGCATATATAAAATGTCCCTAAAATTGTTTTAAAATTCACCGATTTTTTAACCGACTGCTATAAACTCATCACCGAAATCTAAATCCAAATGTAAAGATAGAAAATGTCTTTAATTGTTATGGGGCTGGGAGTGGGGGAAGTGTTATATAAACAACATTGGCCCGTCTCACCAACCAGATATCTCAATGTGGTCATCATTTCAAAGCCAAGTTAGATTAATTTCATTGAAATAACAATACCAGCCGAAATTATTTGCCGCAATCGTGGTAGGTGTTCGCGTATTTTGCTCATCCTCAGAAACAAATATTTTCATTTGAAATATTTGTTGATAAAACAATATGTAAATACATAGTAATATGTGGGAAATATTTGACTTTTTCGTGTTAACACTTATTTATTTTTAAGGATTTTCGTATTACACTCATTTCATGGGATTTAATGTCATTATTATACTTAATTTTTTAAAATTGGATTGAATGTACAGAATACACTGAAAAATGAATGTATTCAAAGTAAAAATAATCAAATATTGGTGTTTATTTACTTTTCTTAATCTACAGCGGATGACGAGGATCAACCAATTGATCTAGTGAACATGTAACCGATAAAGCTAACACCCAGTATGTTTGCTTTAAATCATTGATCAATATATAAAGATATATAATATTATATATATATTTACGCTCAATTATCTCTGATGCCTAACGGTAAGGGACATCACTCTGCTTTTTTTAAACATAGACTCAAACAGTGCTAACTGACACAAAGAGTGTTTTTTTTTGGTGCAGTAATTTTCAATTTCAAATAAAAATATAATATATTTTAACAGCACAACATATTGTTTCGATTGGGGGGGGGGATCTGGGGTATTTCCCGGGCGGCACATACACTTGCTACGCCGCTGAGGCTGGTATACGACATGAATTATACCCCTTGATTTCATGCGACTGGTTAATTGACAGTGTGTAAATTATGACTATGTATATAAAGTCGTGTTTGTGGGTTCGAATTTTGTCAGATATTAGCAAAGCCGTTGATTGGTTAACACCAATTTACCGATGTTTTCTTTAAAGTGGCGTGATTTCATAAGGAATTGACCCTCATCTTGTGTTTTTCGAGTTCAATGTTTAATGGTATGTGAATAGATTTTCTTAGTACATTACTTGATTTTATTTAGCACCGTTGTAAAATTTGTTTTGGCTGCAAATATGTTTAAAATTTTTGATGACATCATGACTTTGTGTGCATTTCAGAAAGTTTAATATTTCGTATTTATCAATCAAGGACAAAGTTAGTTGGGCTTTTGAAAAAGGTCGGCGCCTTTGGCGCCCTATAAAAATCGCATTTTTTATAAAATAAATAGATTTCAGCTGAAAACTTCCGTCACTTTTGACGGGTGTACGCTAGTATATAATAATTTGCAATGTATGTCACGTCCCGTCTGTCTTGTCCGTGACGCTACACATTTTAGAAAGCAGCGCACGACATTACTGCACCAAAAATAACTCTTTTCTAACGTTCAGTATAAAATTGTTCAATATGAAAATAAATGAATAAAATAAAAAATAAAGAAAATAATTGAAAGTTCTGTATTACATTATGTTTTATTCTGATTTTGTTCAAAATTAATAAATTTCAGCTGAAATGTATATATTTTGAAAACTTCAGTCATTTTTTATGGGTAATACACTAGTAATAAATTATTTTTTTAAAAATCAAGTATGTAAAGTTTATCATCATCTATTCAATTCCTAAATATGTTTATTTGTATCCGATTCTTTAAAATTACACTTAAAAATATACGATCTTTGCATTAATACATCATAATGTAATAAAAATGCCATCTCACCAACCAGCTATCTCAATGAGGTAGGTATTTCAAATCCAAGTTAGGTTAATTTCATTTAAATAACAAGATGAGCCCAATTTGTTCCCGCGGACTGGCAGGTGTTTGTGTATTTGTGCTCATCCTCAGAAGCGAAACCTATTCAGTTGAGATATTTATAGAAAAAAAGTATGAAAATACATTTTGTGGGAAACATTTGACTATTTCGTGTTATCCTTTATGTATTTTGAAGCATTTTCGTATTTCATGTATTTCGCGATATTTAATATCATTATTATGCTTACTATTTTGAATTCGATTGAATGGAAAGAATACATTGAAAAGTGAATTTATTGAAAGTCAAAATAATCAAATCTTTTTATTGTTTTGGTTGATCATGTGGCTGTGTTTCCAAAATATATACTTAAAAATATATGATCTATATTTAAATATATTTAAATTAATACTCTGTAATGCAATAAAAACATTTAGACCATTTTCTTTATGTTATAATCTATATAAATTTGTATGACAAATTTTTGTAAAGTTAGGTTTACATTTTTTATGGTATTCTGTTATTTTAGCTTGTACATCAGTCGTTGACCTCATTTACATCTTGGATTCAAAATATTTAACTGCATCAAAGCTGAAAACAACAGCACCGACAAGGATATCTTGTGGCCCGATTTTCAAGTTTGAAGTCGGGGCCGTTTTGTCCTTGGCCGTTTTGTCCGTGGCCATTTTGTCCGTGGCCGTTTTGTCTGTGAACCGTATTTCAGACATCGCGACAATTTCAAGTATTCCTGTTCTGAGCATATTGTTGAGGAGAGTGTATGACTACGTTTATGTCACTGAGGACAACAGCAAGCACGTCGCCGAAGTTATCCCAATGTTGAGAAACAAATATTACAGCCATGGTGCAAAGTTGGAGAGCAACAGCTTCGTCTTTGATCTTTTCCCAGAAATATGCGACCCACCGAAACAGACAGTTACCTGAAGAAGGAATTGGTATAACTTTGAAAGTAGCTTTTTCCGTTAAATACACGCGAATCAGTTCGCTGAGAAAGGGGGGAAAATGCGGACATAAACATATACATTTTTAATTATTTTTTTTAAAATGTTGCCGCTGGGGCTGGAACCTAAGACCTTCCACATGTCACGCGGATGTAAAAACCAATACACTACAAAATAAATGTACTCTATGAAGAAAAAAACAACGAAACTGAACGCAAAAAGCATGCTGGTCTCAAGACCTGCGCAACCCCTCCACTACCTTCGCTTGCCATCCGTTAACTGTTATTAGTTGACCCCAGCGAGGATCATCGTCATGCTCATTTGCAAATACTCGCTTTGTTGAAATAAATATATAGATTCTAGAAAATCCTACATGTTATATTTTCAAGATTTCCGTTAATATTTTGAATCTTTTATGTTGTGCAAGTTTTAAAGTTGTACCTTAAATATTTGTAATATTATGAATGTAATAAATCTTATTATTCCTTTAATTCAGGGTTGATCCCAAATATTCTAGAAATGTTTGTGACTTTATTTTGTATTGTGTCACCCTTATGTATTAGCAATATTAGGTAAAAAAAATTAAAGTATTATCAAATTGTTTTATGAATTATATTTTGTGTAGAAAACCTCACGAATAGAGTGGGTCCCCTCTACTACACCTCTTAAAACTGAAATGATTAATAGTTAAACCTTTTTAAATATAATATATTTTCTGCTTTAGAGGGAGATCCCATGATACAACGGGATCGTACTGGGTGGGGATAGAATTGTGATCAATAAAACAGGCCAGGTTGAAGCCAGTTATATTAGCTAGTTTATCTTATATCCAACATAGAAAATCGCTTGTTATAAAAGTAAAATTTATGACTATTTAAGATTTCCTTAGTTTTTATATGTCCTGCAGCTAATTCCAAGCATCATTGTAAAAACGTTTTTTTTTAAAGTTTAGGCTATGATTGCTATTCCATACAAGGGCTAAAAAACAAGGACTTACGCAGCTCTAGACTTCATCATCAACGACGGAATGTTTAGTACTGCCGCTGGTTCCAGCAGTAATTCTTTCAAAACTGTTATCGTAATCACTGAATGCAAATCTGACGAACTGACCAAGATTAAGTTATTTAAAATGTTAGTAATAACTCTTCGAGTCACTATGTTGAAGCAATTTATTTGTTTTTTAAATTTCGCACTTGCTAATAATTAATTATTTTCATATAGTTGTTATGTTGCTGATTTCTATAATATTCAGAATTACTCGCTCTTAACATTACAATGCATTATTGTTATTTAAGAAAAAAAACAAGTTTTTTTAAAAAATCCCTTATATTAACTTCACCGCCGTCTCTGTCGTTCTGTCGTCATCTCTCTCTGTCTTGGGCGGGCGGAAAAACAAAAGTCAAAAATGACCCACTTCCCGTGATCCGATCGAGCTGAAATTTTGAACCCAGACCCGTCTCACCTAACAATGCATCATATCAAAATTTCAGATCGATCGAAATTACCGTAATTAAATTTATGCATTTTTACTTTATCTCTTTACGAGGTATGCAATTCAATTTCACAGTCTATTATTGTTTTTTTTCACGTGAGAGCTCAGTTCGCACGTTGACGCGAGCCATCGAAGTACCGGCGTGTTTTTGTTTACATTTTACGTGTCACGCTTAGCTCGGTCCAGCGATCGGTAACCAGACCTTTCACCTCTGCCCCCCCCCCGGTTATACAGCAGGAGTTAAGGCGGATACAGTTTGTAAATGTTTGTCGCGTTTGAAGATGATCAATACTTTTAATTATGACTCATATATAAGTGATTTATAGTAAAAGACTTTGTTTTTACTGGTTTGTTTTTTACTTACATGAGTTTAATTACAGATTAATTAAAATTATTAAGGTTATGTATTTATACCAATATTAAAGTTATGCTGAAAATTTAAGAGTTAAGCATTTCTTATGTTATCATTAGCTAATTTAACTTTTTAAAATATTGCTCTGTGTAAATTTAAGAGCACCATTTCATGCCTAAGTATACAAAAAAAATATTAAAAATTTAAAAAAAAATAGTCAACAAGCGCATAAAATAGTATTTAAAAAATCAAATATGGACTAAAAGTAAAACCTATTTAAAATGAAAAAAAAAGCGCGGACATTTTTTTTTCAATCAACAGTAAATTGAGCATTTATTAGAAATTTGAAGAGGACTGTTAATATACTGTTTTTTTATTTTTATTTTTATTTTTTTTCCACCTAAGGGTGCAGATATTATGATAAAAAAATCCTCTCCGTGATGTAATTGTACGTGTATGATTAAATTCAAAACATTCTGACAGGTGTGTTCCCAGAAAGGGCGATAATTGTATGTTTAACTCTTCAATAAAAATAAACTTCTTGTATTTAAAAGTGCAACATAGACAATTTTGTACTATGGCGGATTAGGGTCGGGGAGGGGCTGAACGTTCTAAGGCCAAGGGTCCCCAATGACTTAGGGGCCCACAAATGTAAATGTGTTAAACATTCAGCGAGACTGAGCTACTATGAACCAGTGTTAGTATAAAGATGTATATATGAAAGAACGTCCAGTTGTACATAGCGGAGATTACGATTGAATTCAGTATTATTTAATCATTTATCTGAAAGCGGAATGTAAGGCAAAAATCCTATAACTAAGAGACATAACACCTATCCCTACCCCTGTGTTAATAACATTGAGTGGAGACTGTATACATGTTAAAGGTTCCATGATGTATTGACACCGATGATTCGACTCCAGAATGTTCGACCCTGCCGATTTGACTGAACGTTTTGATCACACGAAGGTTCGAGCTTGGACGTTTCGAACCTTTCAGCTTTTCAAAGTTAACTCCTAATTTGTCGTTATCAGAAAACTGACTCATTGCGACATATTTTCATTGGATATTTTGTGTTTATTAAAAATTCAGTTTACTTTGGATATGATTGAATACAAGTCATATTTTTGTTTTCTTTGTCAATAGGGATGGATTCAGTCACAGTTCAGTCATCAGCAATGCTCCAGCTAGCCTCTGGCTCGATTAAACTCCAAAATTTAATTCAATTTTAATCCTTGAGACACAAATAATGTAAGAGCATTTGTTATTGGCTGTTTACAATGTAAAATAATCGGTAATCATTAAAATATTAACCAGTCTGTAACAGATTGGCAAATCATTTAATCCTTTGCTGTGGTATATATAACAGAGCATATAGATGGGATGGGCAATCTGTAGATGGAAACTTCCAAAATGCTTACGTTGATTCAATTAGCATTTTTGGCTGCTGGGCTTCGTGCTGTTGGTGCTCTGCCAACTGCGGGTTCGTACAATTTTAAACTACTTAATTCATATTACATAGCATGCATTATATTTAAAAATATTTTTAACTTTCGAACAATTCCAAAAGGAAATTTATCGACTTGATATCTGTAAAGGGCAGTTACTGACACTAACATATATACGAACAATACCTGATTTCAATTTTACTGATAACGACATAACTAAACAAAACCGTCAAACATCACAACTGACCAGATAAATATTTGTTTATATGTATCAAAATTAAACTCATAAAAGCAAAGATTCTATCAAAGCAAATGTCCAAAGAGATTTAGTAAACAAAGAACTGCTTTTATACAAAATTGAAAACATATCACAAATCTGTAGAATAATACATTGGCTACTTTGTTTTTTAAATTTAATCTCATTTTGATTGTATTAATATGTAAACAATTGCTTGTTTAGGTTGTTGAATTGTAATATATACATTGTATGTGCTGCTCTGGTTACTTGAAAGGAAAATGATAGTAAAATAATGATTTTTGTATTCTTAATTTTCAGATCTCAAATGCAACTTAATTATTTAAGATGATTATATCCAATTATAGATTTCTATTTTCTTAATTTCATTATAATTTCCTATAATATCTCTTTAAGCTAACAAATATTTTACAATTTATTCCAAGAACATTTTGTCATATCAAAGCAAAATTTCAAGACCACTTAGTTCATTTAAACTCTTACCTGAAATGAAACAAAGTTAATAAAACTATTTTGCTAGAAATTGAAATAGTTATGCAGCTTTATTCTGTATATATAATTGAGGTCTTTGTCTTAACAAAAATCCAATTGGCGGTGATTTATAAGCATCTTTTAAGAAATTATTATTAACTTAAATTCTTAAATTGTTAAGTTTCATCCCCTGTTATAGGTTTCAGACTTAAAGAAAATGTCAATTAATGTATTGTATTATCAGTTATATAATGGATATAAACGTTTGTTAGTTTACTTTCTTAAATAGCTTTACGCTTGTAGTTTCCTTAACAAACGAGATATTTAGAGCTATTTCACCACGTAACCCATGCAATTCAAAGATTGATCACATTGATTTTATGAACTAAATTAACCTTATTACTGCCTCATAAACTTTAGTGGGACACATCAGCACGAAGATTTGTTTGTGTTGGGCAGGTTACTGTAGCTCTTTGGGAATAGTTCCATTAATTATGTTTATTTAAGTACAATCGGAAATAATAATTGTTTCTATTGTATTAGATTTTCTTCATAAATAACAAACACGGTATTTCTGTGAAATGTCTGATGCTATAAATCGTATAAATGTCTCTTACAATAAATCCCAGAAATGCCTGATACCGAATATATTCACCATCAAATACCTTTATGGCGATGCCCGCTTGATGAGACACGCCTGTGATATAATAAGCCGGGTCCTAAGAGTCTCACCACTCGATTACAAAAGAGAATGAATATTGATCCACCAGCAAGATTCCTTATAATACATTTCTTCTTAAATCACTAAATTGCGTTCCTGCAATTCTCTTCTTAAATATTCATTCTCTCTATGATTGAGTTTAAAAGAACATTTAAAATAACAATTAGTTAATTTGAGGGAAATCCCATTTTAAATTTGAAAATAACTTCAATTGAAATATACAGTATCATCCACAACACAAAAGAAATGTGCGAAAAAATACACATTTCAAGTAAACTAGCTTATAGTATGTTATTATCTTATTTATTACATGCTATACTATACGGAAGACAACTAGAATTGCATTTTCATCAGTTTTAGACGTTGATCGTGTGTTTTTCCATGCTTGTTCAGGAAACATATTTCTTGCCTGAATTACAAACGGGAAAACGAGAATTTGTACATGTTTGTTGTATACAGAATAATAATTTTTTTAAAAATTTTTGTTTTATCTCGGTATCTATCTGAGGGTTGTTTAGATTTCCTTTGTGTTGTATTTGCATGTTAAAATTTATTGTCTAATGTATTAAAACTATTTCGCTTTTTTGTTCTTCTTACATGTAGCGTTTCTTCTTTGAAGGATTTATCAAAGTGTGTTACTCTTGTAAAGTTTGATTCTTCAGTAGTAACACTGGGAGGTTTTTTTTTGAATTTTAAAAATATTTTTTGTCTATAATTTTTCTTTGGTAGATGGGTAAAAAACACAAGATTCTTATTCTAGTATAGTCTCCTCAAAGCTTAATCATACCCATGTTAACTGCATAATTTGAATTGATTATGTTTTTAATATGCTGGTGAATTTTCTTAGCATCTTAAGAAAATTTCTTCCCACATAAAAATCGAATTTTCTTTATGAAGAAACATTGTAAAAACTGCCAGGCTGATCAGGATAACACAATATATTTTCTTCTTCCTGTGCATCGAAGGAATTTTTTAAGAATTTTGGGTTGCTTGGGGATAAGGACTCTAGCCCATGTTTTCCATTCGAGATTTAAAAGTTTTCTTTACATTGCTTTACATTTTGGGCTCATTTTTGTCATTTATAAAATCCAATGACAGGTTTAAATTATGTAATTAATAATTTTTTGCAGTGCAGTTTTAGGACTACTAATGACGACCACATTTTAATATTGTTTTATGTCCTTTTAAGGTTTTGACATTTGGTTAAGGAAATGTATGTTTATTATTGGAATGAAATTGATTTCTGATATCTAACATTTCAATGCGCATCTACGTATCATAGAAAATATGTTAACACTCTGATAAAAATTGTTCTTGAAGCCGTATTACATACACAAAAATATACTAAAGAAATAATCAAGAGTCTGTTATTTTATCAACAATATACATAATTTGCAATGTATGTCACGTCTTTCTGTCATGTATGTCTTCCGTGACGCTACTAATTTTAGAAAGCAGTGCATCAAATTACTGAACCAAAAAGAAGTCTTTACAAACTTTCCACATAAAATTGTGCAATATGAAAATAAGTTAATAAAATTTTAAAAAATTAAATACATAAAAGTTATGTATTACATTACTTTTTATTCTGATGTGTATTTTATTCAAAATAAATAGATTTCAGCTGAAGTGTATTTTTTTTAAAAACGTCTGTCATTGTTTACGTGTAATGCACTAGTTGATACATAATTTGAATTGTATGTCACGTTTGTCTATCTGAGACGCTACTAATTTTAGAAAGCAGCACTCTAAATTACTGCATCAGAAATAACTCTTTTCGAACATTCCAAATAAAATTGTGCAATATGAAAATAAAGGAATTAAATTAAAATAAATAAAAGTTCTGTATCACATTACTTTTTATTCGTATGTGTATTTTTTCAAAATAAATAGATTTCAGCTGAAATGTATTTATTTTGAAAACGTTCGTCATTGTTGACGTGTAATACACTAGTAATTGATATTTCTATGGATATAAAAACTCCTTTATACAAATAACATACAATACGCACCAAAACCACTAGTTTCCTATTTAGCATCACGTATTTTCTTTTTTACTTTGACATCGGGAATTTTAATTTGAATTAGTATTGAGATTTTCTGTTATTTCTTCTATTTTCGTCCATTTATTAGGGCACACGATCATTTCTCGTTTTGAGTCTGATCACTAATAATTCCCCCATAGAATTGCATGTGAATATCATCAAGATACAATAACTTTACTGATAGTTTTCATCTAGATAAATCCTCCGAATTTTTACAGTCATCGGATATTTACCCAAAATGTGTTAAGAATATTTCAAATATGTGATGTTGACTTTGAGGTCCATGTCAAGGCTGATTCAGTTGTTTCACATATTCCGTTTCTGCTTTCCTTGTTCTTGAATTTACAGAAAGAATTTTCGTTCAGTCTGCTTAGTATGTCTGCAACAACGTTTTTTATTTTCTTTAACCGGTTTAATGTCAAATTTGTTGTAAACTAATAGATTGATTTTTGCGTTTCTTATGTTCTATATGTTGAATGCCACAAGTGGTTTGCGGTCAGTCAGTAAAGTGAATGTTCTACCTAGTAGGTATTTTTGCAGTTTTTGTGCTTACTGTTTCTTTTGTATTTGAGAAAAAGTTTCATCACTCTATGTTTCATTATATCTGGTGTATCAGATTATATGTTTTCTATTTTGGGGCTTTTCATTATCATTGCACCCATATCATTTTCATCAGTCTCTTTGCAGATGATATTTATTGTTTGACTTTCTTCTTTATTGTCACCATATGTTTTTAATTTATCAATGTGCAGTTTTTTCATATGTCCTTTGATATTGACACTATATGACTGACCGGCTAACCAGGTGAGGGTAAACCGATGGGATACAAACCTAGGTAAAATGGGATTTGTCTACCCGGCATGTGAAGACTGGTTTTGGGCTGCCTGCGCGCTGGTTCTTCTATGGGTCAACGGGCAAGAGGCGATACACAGCAAAGCATTGTAGGTGCTAAGAGCATGACGAGACACATAGGACGTCCTGGTCATCCACTGCACCCAACTCCATTCACAGCTGTCTCGACAACGTCTTGCTGCTGGATCAGATGGTTTTGGGCGAGAGAGTGAGGTCGACGTGTTGCGCGAATCTTCCTCACTTTAAACAAAGTCACAGCGCAAGTCACTCTCATCATCATTGATTCATTAAGGACCGTATCCAAAACCCTCCTGAGGGTTCGCATCCATCTCTTGTCCGACATGCGGACGCATTTTTCGTTCCAGAATAGGGTTAATAAGCCACCAGAGGACACATGTGGCGGCCCAGCAAATATGATGAGAGTGGTCATCGTCGACCACGACGGACGAACAACAACAAACAACACATGACACATCACTAAGTTTTTCTTCAATCTTGTAGGGACCTTCCCATGTGTTTTCATTCTTTATGTTTGGCAACAATATTAAAACTTGTTGTTCTGGTTCAAATGTTCTTAATTTTCTGTTTTTATTTTTGATTATTCTGTGTCTTTTAATTTGCTTGATTAGTCTTTGTTTTGCTGTTTCAATACTATAGAGTATTTTCTTTCTAGTTTCTTACATAAATTGATATCTGTCCTGTATGGCATCTTGTTTGCTTAGGACTCTTTCTTTGAAAATTTTCAAAGGACTGACAGGGTTTTGACCAAACATTAATTCAAAAGGGCTGTGCTTTCGTGCTTGCTTCTGTTGTAAATATTCATGCAATTTGTCTTCATGGTCCACTGTAACTTTTGATAGCATGTTTTTAAATGTTTTATTTAGTCTTTCAATCACTCCATTTGATTGTGGATGGTAAATTGCGACTGCGTAAAACTAGCATTTTAGTAATAGCTTTTGTCATCTGTCTTTTGAACTGGCTGCTATTCTCTGAAAGAATGGTTTGTGGAAAACCATATCTGAAGAACACGTTGATTAATTCAGTGCATATACTTTCTGCATCTATTCGTTTCAGTGGAATAGCTTCACCCCATCGGGTGGCTATTTCCACTATATGGTAAGAACATACATTCTTTGACACTTTTTTGAATGGTCCTATTAGGTCTATGGCAATTTTCTCAAATGAGATGTTCCCTTTGTCAGACGACTGTATTGGCGCTGTGTGCTTTTCTTGTTTGGAAATTGTGTCGTGATGTATTCTTTTATCTGCTTAGCAATTTTAGGCCAGTAAAAGTTCTCTGCTATGGTTGCAAACGTTTTCTTTGCGCCCATGTGTCCAACTAAAGGATTGCCATTTGCCATTTGTATAACGGTTTCTTGCAACTTTTCAGGAATAAACACTCTTTTACATGAACTTGCTTGTGCAATGTTTACTAACTTGCCTCTAGCTAGCTTGTATTGTTTATTTTGGCCTGTTTGATTGTCTTTCATGAGTTTCGTTTTTATTTACATTATGGTTTTATCTTCTTCGTTTAGTTTGTTTTTTTTTGTTGATTTCTTGCTTGACATTAGTTGGCTTCCTATTTCAATATTCTCATCAACATCAATGTCTAAATTTTCTTTTCTTTTCGTGGTGGCTCTGATTTTTACACTGGCACATAGTTGGTAGTTGTCACACCATGATTTAAACATTTTATCAGAATTGTCAACAACACTTCAATATTGCCTTTGATGAGATCTCAAATGGCATATTTCAAAATTCTCGCTTGAACTTCGCCTTGAAACCAGTGTGAGTTGATGGTAAAAGTAGCAGTTGTACAATCTCTCTTTGTTCCATCAGTCATTATAAGTGTGACTTTTTGACCATCATATTCTTCTTCTTCTACCATCCAGCTGTGTACAATAATCGTACACCTTGAATCGCGAAGACACATACATTTCCTATTATTGATATAAACTGGGTAGAATTTAAGCTTTCCATGACTGTCAATAGTGGCCACATTATCAATAGATCGTGTTTCTTCTTGTTTCATCTTCCCCTTATTATTTATATCTTGTCACTCCTTCTCCATGGTTGACCTTAATCTCTGTGTTTGGAGTTATGATTATATCTGCCTCTCCATGATCGTCTACCTTTGCTTTCAAAGTGACCTTGTCTTGGTATTTCTTCTGTTTTCTTACGTGTGGGGTTGCCATTAGGTGACGCCCTATTTGGTTGTCCTCTATTGTAGTAACAATACCCTACTATGTGTGTCCGCTTATTACAGTAACAGCAAATAGTTTATCGGCTGCCTGGGTTTGGAAGACTCTGGTTTCTCATTCCTTGTCTGTTTTATGTATTTTTATTTTGTACTGATGCAAATATATCTTCTCTTTTATCCATTTCTAAATTTGGAGTAGAGTCCTTGAATGTACGAAATGCATTTTTTGCTCTGTTTGTGTACACATTTTCTTATCAGTTAAATATGTGAATAGAGTCAGTGTTGCGTTTTCTAGGAATGTGTCAATTAACACCATGTCTAGTATAGCCTTTGGATTGCTTGCATCTATTGCTGTAATCTCCACCCATTTCGTTAATTTAACGTGTACTTCATGTACTATGATCTAATGATTTGTGTCAATCTTAATTCTCATCTCAAGAAATTCCTTTCTATAATCATTTTCTGACTTCCCGAAATGACATATAAGTGCCTTTTGACATGTGTAAATATGTTTTTGTCCTCTTTAGCTATACTGTTGTAAGCTTCGAATGCTTCTCTAGTTAGTTGAGTCATCAGTTGAGCTGGCCAACATTTTTCGTAATAACCTTTCATGGCCATTATGGGTTCAAAATAAGCCAGATAAACATCCATTTTTTCTTTCTTGCTATCATATTTCCTACTTTCGATTGTATCCTTCGGTGTTGACTTTGCATTTGCGTCATTACAAGGATTGTAACCTTTGCTCTGCATCTCAATTTGTAGTTTTAAGTCATCATTTTAAGTTGTTCAAGTTCTCTTCTTGCAACTCTATCTTATCTTTCAATTGTTTGCTTTTGCTTCTCTTCTTCTTCTTTTGCTAATTTTGCTTCTCTTCTGTTTTGGCTATTTTTTTCTTATTTTTTTCGTTGGCTTCTTTTTGATTTTGGTTCTCTTTTTTCAGCTACTTTGACTTTCTCTTCGACGAAGACTTCCATTGCTTTTCCAGTTATCCCTAACATTTCAGCTATAGCAATGAATTCTTTATAGAAATCCACGTTTTATGGAATTATTTGAGTCAAACAATTCAGTAATCAATGTGATGCATCAATATAATTATGTATCGATCTAATTATGTATATATATATATGCAAAAATCATACAAAAGAAAACAATTTAAATTCAAAAAGAAAAATTATAAAATATGTTAACTATAAGCAAATGACACATTCAAAACATTAAATTTAACTTTGACAAAATGAGGCAAGAAAATATCCATTCACAGGATCTATAGTATACTATATATATATATATATATATATATATATATATATATATATATATATATATATATATATATATATATATATATATATATATATATATACGTTCTCTCAGATTGACAAAACACATCCGATTGTTCAAAGTTTTTAATTAAATAATCCACTCAGTTAAAGCTTCCCATTTCCAAAATTTAGAGTAGCTCTAGTTCAATCGATTAATCCAAAATAGCAATTCTCATAATTCCTGTTTTTTGTTGTTGTTGTTGTTCGTCCGTCGATATCGACGATGACCACTCTCATCATATTTGCTGGGCCGCCACATGTGTTCTCTGGTGGCTTATTAACCCTATTTTTGCACGAAAGAGGCGTCCGCATGTCGGACAAGAGATAGAAGCGGTCCCTTCAGGTGTGTTTTGGTTACGTTCCTTATAATTTGTATACAGTGAATGAATATAAATTCAGTTCTTCTCTTTATTTAGAATTTACTAATAATATTAATGGTTGGTTTATGGTCACAAATCAGCTTCTAGGTTCATAATTCACTGATTTACACAGTTGTCCATAGCTTCTATAGTTCTGGAAGAGCGCTTGAAATCCAGCTCTCTGGACAAACCCAAACGTGGAGGCTGAATGGTCGTCACTCAGAGAGCTAATTCACACAACAGCTTCAGAAACGCTGGGGCCATAGACCAGGAAACATAAGGACTGGTTTGATGAGAAATGCGAAGACATCAAGCAGTTTTTGGATGAGAAACACCACCTCCACCATGCTTGCCTCTATAATCCCAAGTCCACGGCAACGAGAGTTGCGCTCAACAACATAAGCAGAATTGTACAGCAGAAGCTCCATCAGATGCGTGCCGATTGGCTCAGCAACAAAGCCGACGAGATCCAAGGCTATGCAGACATGCGTGACTATAAGAACTTCTACTACGAGTTCAAATGTTTTGTTTTCTGCTGTGTGTAGAACCGACTAGTGACTAGGGTATAGTAGGCTTGGTGACCTAGATTCTCACAATGCAAGCCTACTACATGCAACGTGTGTAGTAGTTAAACTGTTATACTGGCACATCCCTAGTATTTCATAGACTTCAAAAAGTCTATGCACCACTGCATACGGCCTTTAATTTTGTCAAATTACGATGGCTCACAATATTTCTTCATTTAATGAACGTATTCCTTTTTGAACACGAAATAAACAATTCCACCATGACCATTTAATGTTTCTCTATCGTGTCAACTGCACGATCTTGATTTGATTATCTTTATTTCATGAATAGTGTATAAGTCTTACATTATTCCATTTACAACTGTAGATAGCTGAACTAATAATTAGAGGTAAACACATTTTATTAAATCCTTTATATTAACTCGTGGTGTCTGCGGCCGACCGACCGACCTTGCTTGCTTGCTTGTCGCCAAAACTTTTGATCGATTTTTAACCCACTTGCTCGCAAGATAGCGAGCTGAAATTTTGCAAGCTGTTTTGTACCGATGATAAAAACAATGTATCAAAATTTCAGATCGATCGCATGTACCGTAATTAAATTATTGATTTTTTAGATTATTTTATTTATTCCTATGTATCATGCTATTTTTTGAGATAGAGCGTCGCGGTGCGTATTATATTGAACAACTTTTCTGTCGCGCAATAAGGTGCGTATTTTACTGACAACCCTTTTTATAAACCTATTCCTGATCGGTGCGCATTATATTAAACACGTTTTACGACACAACTGCAATTTTGTATTTTTGGATGGTCTTGCGCTGCGTGTTATAATGAACAATCTTTTAATTACTTCTCGTACATAAAGGATTTATAGTCAAAAACTTAGTTTTTTACGGGTTTTTCTTATTAAAAACACGTTTTCATAAGTGTACTAAAAAGAAGAACATAATTTAAAACTACTAAGTTCAAGTACTTTCATATAATATGACTAAAAACATTGGGCGGGCGCTTATGAGGTTTTACATATGCAGTTCACTCATTCTCTCACTTATAAATATCTTTTTTGTCTTCTTAATTATATTCTTTAATTTTTATACCAAACATCCGCCTCACATTTTAATCATATTATATGAAAGTACTTGAACTTATTACTTTTAAATTATTTTCTTCTTTTTAGTACACTTATAAAAAGTTTTTAAAAATATTATTTTAGCTCTATTTATTTTATTCTTTTTAGTCCACTTACAAAAACAAGGTTTAAAAAAATATTTTTTACCTCTATTTTTTATACCAAACACCTCATAAGCACCTGCCCAACGTTTTAAAATCACGTTGATGTGGTCACGGGGTGAACTCGTGGATGTCAACAAAAGCAGACAGTACATATGCTTATATATAGATCAACTAAAAAGTTCAATACTTTAATAACGTTACATTCGATCGATCTGACATTTTGATACAATGCATTGTCATCCAAGATCTATCTGTGGTAAAATTTTGAGATCTCTAGAACCATCAGAAGTGGTTTAATTTTACGTTGGCAGATTTGAAAAATTATGGACAGACAAACAAATCCACATGCATGAAAGGGATTTAATAAAACGTGGTTAAAATAATAAAAATATTACTTTCAGATGGGTCAGCCGTAATGCTAGTTTCCTTTTAACTTTCTGAAATTTTCAAACGTTGACCTTTGCCATTGTTTACTGAATGTCCGCCTCGTTTTCACTTCTGTCACCAATTTATGTCACACATCACTTTTCATGTCTTTTAGTAGGCGTTTTCAAATAATAACATATTTCGTACAATGATTACTTGAAACACTTAATGTTAATAAAATGACCTTTATTACTGGAATATCCGATGATTATACAAATCACAATATACAAGATTAAACAATATTCAAATGGTGGAGACATGTATTGACACAGCCATCTTGTCTCTCTCTCACCTCTTACTTATTCTCGAACCTTCTCACCACGCTTCTCTCACGTGACCTTTTTCTCTATCCTCAATATCGTGATTTTCACGTGACAAAGCCATTAGTAATATTGAGTCAACCTAATTCTTCACCTTGATTAGCTCTGATTGTCAAGCACACTTCACGCAAGGAATTTAAGGTCTAGCCTCACACGTTGTGGGTTTTTTGTCTATGTTATGTCAGTCTTTCCCCAATATTTAGCCCTAAAAATTGCCTCAAACAATTTCTTCCATAAGCAAAAATCGACAGGGATTTATTTTCCGTACTTACCATTTGTCACTATGGGTTTGCCGAGATTTATTTGGGTTTATTATCAAGCTTTTATTTTACTTTTATGATGCTAAAGGAAGCAGAATAAACAAAAACACGTCAACTTCTCTTCAGGCTCTAATTTTTATTTCTAACAGCAGCTTGTTCTTGGAAGGATGCATTGTCCGTAAACGGAAAATGTTTTAAATACTTCAATGAATCGAAGACATGGGAGCAAGCTCAGGTAATTGCACTGTAACGTACAATTTTATAAATATGATACGTTTAAAAATTATTATACAAATTCTTTTTTTACCTCATTTATGAACTTTTTTTTAAACCCATAACCTCCTGGTCTAACAGAAGGCTCTGATGTTTCCGTTATAACTTTCTCGTGGCTTGGTACTCATGGCGGCGCCCATATCTTCTCCAAATCAGTGGAGGACTTTTTAGCAATATTCATTCATTAACAAGTTTTATTGTCGCTCAACGTGGACCATATCCGACCCACCTCAGCCTGTGAGGCTAGCGCACTATAGACTTCGCTATCATGCTGCCATTAACCTACTTGTTGAAGAAAATCAGTACATCCGATCCTAGTGATCTTAATGGGTTTCCCCAGTAAACCCCCTAAACTTTTCCGCCCTCTCCCAAAAGGGACTTAATATCGGAGATACCCCCACCCTTGGAACGGTCGCTTCTGAAGCGACCGCCTGGACATCTATGACATTATCGAATATGCCCAACACTTATATTTGCCTAACAAGGAGGGGTTGACTTTTCCTTACTTTGACTCGCTACAACTTCGGCGCCACCCTAGAAAAGAATTGTTAGGACTGCCGCAAGGAGGTGGAGGATCCTCAATGGCCAGCCTAGGGACCCGGTTGTCGAGTGGCATCGCGCTCGACTGGCGTACAAATGATCATGGGCTCGAATCCATGTGAAAGCAATGATTTGTTACTGGGGCCTTGGGCGTCCCTGAGTCACCCAGCTCCGAATGGGTACCTAACACTAGTTAGGAGGCTGGTTAATGCGTGGAACCCACAAAGCCGTGGCCTGTGAACGCTGCATCACTTGCCAACAGATCATCTGTCATGGTCTGTGGACGCAATTATCTTCTGCATAGAAGGAGCGTCTGTATAGATAAGATAAGAAGATAAGATAGGGTTTTACCCCCACTGAAATGTTTTCACAGAGGTGCCGTACCACTACGTTCTACGCGGTACATTTAGCTAATCCGTACTGGCTCACCTAGCCCAAAACCGGCATGGCTAAATGGCATTGCTAGTAAGAGGGGATGAAAAAAATCGCTTCAGAATAACCCTACCCTACACGGGTACTTTGGTTTTCATTATCAGTATTGCATCTAATACACTGCATAGGATCCGTACAACGACTTTAATCATATGTGACTAGCACCTAAAACGACACATAACTGACTTTGGCTTTGCCTGCCAGGAATTGGCTTTTTCAGGGTTGATGCCAGCGGCAACTGCTTCTCGACAGACGCTTTAGTATGCATATGTGACCAAGAATTTCAGTACAAATGAATTTTTTAATTAATAATGCTGCATATAAAAGTACATTCCATTCAAAATGTCCATTTTAGAAATACTGTGAGTCTCTTTCTGGAGGAGGTGTACTAGCTCAGTTTGATTCAAAAGAAGAATATCTTCAGCTAGAAACTTACAGTTTCGGCCCCAAATTCAGTACTTGTAAGTTTTAAATGCTCAAAATAAATTTATTATATTCATTTTGATTTTAAAATTATTTTTATTTCATTCAAATTTAAATTTCTAAGTTGAAAAGCATTTACTGACTTCAGTTAATATTTTTAGAATAATTTATTGCAGCACCGTAAGGCCAGAATCTATTCACGCTAATTGAAGTCTCACCCACATTTTATTTACGCTAATAGTATATTTTCAAAACGTAATCCTTGTCGAAAACTAGACATGTTTTGATTTTACAGATTCTGACAAGGATAGAATATTGACAGATCATTGCTATAAGTTTACCTCTTAAACGAACACACACAAAAATTATTAAAATTAGTTTACCATGTTTCATTGAAAATGATAAATGTATTTGAATCTATCTAAATTCATACTAATCCTTTTAAATAAGGCAAGATAAACTAATTTTAAAAAAATGTTATATATATTATCTCTATATATATAAGACGCATTTGTTGTCTGTCTGTCTGTCTGTTCCCTAATAACTCAAGATCCAGACAACCAAATAACGTGAAATTTGGTACACGTACACAAAATTATACCGGAAAGGTTATAAAACAGGTTTCGTTCCATAAATATAAGATACTGGGGGCCGGGGGCCCAAAATGTAGTTTTTCCCTATATGAGCTCTATAAAATAAAAATTATTGAAAATTAAGACGTAAAATAATGACGCAAATTAATAAACATTTTGGTGTCGAGATTAACAAGAAGGCGATTATCGCCATAAAATAATTTTTTTGTTGTTGCTTTGCTGTTGTTGCTTTTGTTGTTGCTTTTGTTGTTGTAGTTGTTGTTTTGTTGTTGTTGCTTTGTTGTTGTTGCTTTTGTTGTTGTAGTTGTTGTTTTGTTGTTGTTTTGTTGTTGTTTTGTTGTTGATTTTTTTGTTGTTGTTTTGTTTTTGTAGTTGTTGCTGTTGTTGTTTTTGTTGTTGTTGCTGTTGATGTTGCTGTTGTTGTTGCTGTTGTTTTGCTTTGTTGTTGTTGCTGTTGTTGTTGCTGTTGTTGTTGCTTTGTTGTTGTTGCTGTTGTTGTTGTAGTTGTTTTATTGTTGTTTTGTTGTTAATTTTGTTGTTTTTGTTGTTGTTTTGTTTTTGTTGTTTTGTTGCTGTTGCTGTTTCCGTGTAAGTAGAAGAATGAAACTTTGGGAAGATTTTGAGTACCCTCGCGCGACGGTAACATGCGAAAAAAATTTGTAGTTGTTGTTTTGTTGTTGTTTTGTTGTTGATTTTTTTGTTGTTGTTTTGTTTTTGTAGTTGTTGCTTTTGTTGTTTTTGTTGTTGTTGCTGTTGCTGTTGTTGTTGCTGTTGTTGTTGCTGTTGTTGTTGCTGTTGTTGTTGCTTTGTTGTTGTTGCTGTTGTTGTTGTAGTTGTTTTATTGTTGTTTTGTTGTTAATTTTGTTGTTTTTGTTGTTGTTTTGTTTTTGTTGTTTTGTTGCTGTTGCTGTTTCTGTTGTTGGTTTTGTCGTTGTTGCTGTTGTTGTTGCTGTTGTTGTTGTAGTTGTTGTTTTGTTTTTGTTGCTTTGTTGTTGTTGCTGTTGTTGTTGTAGTTGTTGTTGTTTTGTTTTTGTTGTTTGTTTTTGTTGTTTTGTTGCTGTTGTTGTTTTTATTGTTGTTGCTGTTAATGTTAAACCTGGGCGAAGCCGGGTACTTGCCCCTAGTATATATATATACACACGAAGAATTCTAGCAAATATTTACTATAACTTTCATCCTCGTTGTTTTCCGAGTTTTTTTAGCCTGCTTTATCTGACATATCAAAAGATTTTTTAAAAATATACTAATTGCCTACAGTAGAACTCCGAGGTCTATTTATATAAACTGTATAACCACTGTTAGCTTCGAGGTTTAAATTATAGTTACAAACCATAACCACACATCTATCTATTTGCATTACAGATTGGATTGGAGCAAATGACATTGCAAATGAAGGCATGTTTCGGTGGACTGACGGTTCAGCAGCAAACTTAAGCGGCATGTGGGGTGTAGGCGAACCTAATAACTATCAAGACGCCGAGGACTGTGTTAAGTCAAGCCGCTTTCCCAAACGACTCAGCGACACCTATTGTTTATACACAATGGAATTTATGTGCATGGAAAAATGTAAGTTTCATCTGTATTTAAAAAAAATATATATACATTTTTCAGATTTTCCTGGATATTGAATTTATAACCAAAAAGTTAACGCTAGAACATGGCTAATGTTTGACATCGAATTAACAAAGGGTTATAAGTTTACGCGGGTCAGCATACAATATTCAAACAAAGGGGCATAAAAATGTATTTCACAAGTGATTACGTTTTAATCATATTCCTTAAATTTCAACTCCAATAATGATGTCGTCAAAAATAACTAAAAGTGATGTGCTCCGAATTTTTCACAGTCACCGGATATTTATCCAAAATGTGTTTGGATTTCGCAAACGCATAACTGATGTAATTAAACTTAGTATATATCTCATTTGCCATAGGGGTGATATATTACATATGCTTCTTTAACAAAGAAGATATATGACTTGGTGTTACAATGTAATTTGCACCAGTAGCCACCACTGCTTGCTCGTGACATAAGGTGGGGAAACAATAATAGTCGAGTCTCAAATGTCCAGTGCCGTAAATTTGTCTGAAACCAGGCCAGTAATGAAGTAATAAAACTACAGAAATAAAACTTTTTACAATACTTCAGAAAAAGTTTTATTATTTTTAACAATAGCAAAAAGTCCTACTAATACAGTGCATGAATGCATTCCACTCATTCATTTTTTGTCACTCAATACCTGATAGACACTTAGAGTAACCGTTTATGATTATTGTTATGAATAAAACCAACGAGAAAATTTATCAGCATTTGGCTTGATCGTTTGCTGTTTTTTATCAAACCAGCAAGCGAAAAAATGCACTTCACGGGTACATATGAGGAAGACAAATGATGATAGCTGAAGACGAGACAGTTGAGTAAGTTTTGAATACAAGGATGTGGCAGCACTGCTACACGAGAAAGCGAGAACATCACGAAACTGAACAACAGGCGATGTGAAATAGTTTGCAATCTCCACAACTAACTGAAATAAGTTCACAAAATCAAAACACAACAGTACTAACTGCTAGGTTTTATAAAATTTCATTATAGTACACGTTAGATGTAATATATAGTTTGTTCAGTCAATAGATACAATTAAAAATATTGGATTGATTACAAATCTATACTAAATGTCACTAAAAGTATTTAAATAGCCTACTATTTAAATACTGTATGTATTTAAAAATATTTTACCGCAATCTGAGTGGTCTATTAAGAGCAAAATAAAACGAACAATGTCTCATTGCCAATACATTTACAAAGAATAACTTATCAGTACAATCGTTAGATGGCTGCTCAGTTCTCAGCTTATTAATCAGCTCCATTCGCAACCGCTTACATCGGCTTTCTTCAGAAACATCTTCTCTGACCAGATGTGAATGCGATAAATCAGCTTCAGACAGGATGAATCCGCGGGACACTGCTGACTCTTTGGCATTCTACAGAATTATGGTTGCTTTTGACAGTGAAATTAGTTATTGGGAATCTGGATCAAGCAGCTGATGCAGATTGATGTGATCATTGACAGGAAATTGATGGTCAAGTTGCTTGGGTACTGAGAGCTTGATGTGATCACTGACAGGAAATTGATGGTCAAGTTGCTTGAGACCTGACAGCCTGATCCTTCGTGTCTTGGCATTAATGGCATTTGATGCAGTGCACATATTTCTAGTGTGCATTTTCACCACTGGAATAGTTGATAAGACTTGCATTGAACAGCTGAAGAGATCAGTTAGGTATTGGAATAGTTTCAGAAAGGTAACGAGTTCACTTAAGAAGTCAATTTCTTATTCATGGAGACAAATACCAAACCGACAAATACGCTGAGAGTATTTTGAAATTCCATTTTCGACTCAAGTATAGACTGAATAATTTTCAGTGTTGAATTCCAACACTTTGGACATGCCTTAACTGACTTATGATTGTGTGTATGACTGTCAACGATGGCGTCAGCGCTGCTCTTAGAGACGTCCACTATTGATACACTGAACTGTTCGTCTATGAGAAGCAATTCACACACTGAAGCTGCCTTCTTTCATGGTTATAATCATTACTGTATCCTCCTTGGATGATTTCTCTTCTTGTATGATTGTGGTCTTGAACTGAAGTGCAGTTACGATGTTGCGGCACTTTTGGAGTGTGGGAGACGTGTTGTTGTGTTTACATTGAATGAGAATACAAGAACGTGATCTAGTATGAGCAATGTGGTTTGTGATGTGAACTTTAAGCGTGCGTGGTCATGGTCTTGGATGAGAGCTGACTATAAATGTACGGTTTAAGATGTAACCGAGGTTGATTGCATACGAGCTGCATAGGTGGTTGATTGTACAGTTGATGCCATTTGATTGTATTTAGTGATGAAAGACAGTTGTTAACCAGAACACAGTGTGTTAAAGTCGTGGAACTTGACCAGCAAGTTTCTATTATAGGAGCACCATTTTTTGGCGGATTTACGGTGGAGAAAATAGGGCGGCTGATGCTTCGCGCGCATATCTTCCGGCGGATTATCGGCGGATGAAAAGTCGGCAGCGAATTCGGTGGATGGTGTCGGCTTAGAAGTCTAACCCAATAGTTAACGATATAACATGACTAATATGTCACGTCGACTTAATAAAGGGTAATCTTTTTACAAGGGGTATGCCTACGTTCTTCACATAAAGGGCACACACATTTTGTATCACAAGAGATTAAGTTTCAATTGAATTCCGTAGTTTGCATCTGGAAGTATGATGTTGTCTAAATAAATGTGTTAGAAAAGCCATTATCTAGCCATATATTTAGTACATAAAGAACTATCGATCAGTAAGTTGTTAAAGTCATTAATTGTAAGGATATACCTAAATTTTAAAAATGTAAATTTTTGCATATAACGGATCGGAGTAATAAATAAAAGCTTTTTTTTTAATGCTGTTCAGTAATCATAGAAAATTCTTATTATTTTTATAAAAGCATTATTCTTCTTCCATAGTGAGCTATAATTATATCTCCTAAATGAAGACTGAGATCGCCGAATTTACAAAATCCTATATTATAAAAGGCTAAGTTCTGTCCCGTCATCTATAGCGATTGGTATCTCAAACACACATGCCTCTTACAGCCAATCATATTAAGTTTACGCGGAAGTTCAAAACGAGTTATTTTTGGTGCAGTATTTCTTCCAAGATTTTATTTTGAGTTATGCGCGTTGGGATTTATAGTCAAATGCTCTGTTTTTACGAGTTATTTATTTTAACTATAATGAATAGTATTTTTACGTGATGAACATGTATGCCGGTCGAGACGGCTGTTGAAGGTGAGTTACAACATGCCACCGAACGGTGGCGGAACGTCCTTGGACGGGCTTGGTTGCTCGGTTTTACATAAATGGACTCTGGCCTGATTTGTAAAGATAGCATATTTACACGTTTTTCAATGTTAGCGATGCACAATCTGATCTTCGAAGCTAATAAAGGTTTTCAAATATCAAACGCAGTCATAATTTTAGAAATTTAAATATATACCCCAACAAATTAACACACACACACACACACACACACATATATAAAATTTGACACACGGACACGTGACACCTAACAATGCATCGTATTAAAATTTCAGATCAATCGAACGTACAGTTATTAAATTAATGCATTTTTAGTTTGTCTATATAAAAATATATGTAGCAGTCGCTATTGTTTACATTTTACGGGTCACTTGACTTCACGCCAGCCATCGGTGACAACATCTCGTGTTTTAACCATGTGGAATTCACTCATTTTCAGTATGTAAATGTTTATCGCGTTGGAACATAATCAATACTTTCAGTTCTGTCTCATATATAAGGGATTTATAGTCAAAAACTTTGTTTTTACGTGTCTTTTTTATTATTTACTAAGTTATATTTCAGATTCATGTATTAGTTAAAATCTTATGGGAAACAGAGATATTCCATGTTAAGGTGAAAAAATATATAATTAAATATGTTTAAGAAAAAAAAAGAGAGAGAAAAAAAACAACAGACACAATTATTTAATTTTTACCATTTTACCGCGTGAGTTGTTTTCACTTCATGCAGTGCCTTTTACCATTACCTTACTATTTGAAAGATATGATTTATTAATTAATGAATCTTCACGACCATAATAACTAAATTTACTATTTCACTCCCACTTGTACTAAATAAACATAACTGATAGGTTTTCCAAAAGAATTCTATGACCCTCGTCACTCAAAAATTTCATATATAATTACGACACTAAATAGTAACACAAATGTAAGTAATACAATATTTGTAACCGCGTCTAAGAGATAAAGAAAATATTGCACTATCCCTTAAAAAGGTAAAAGCTATATAACTCAGAGCGCAAATAAACAAAATTATAAATGTACTTTCTAACATACTTTTTTTTTAAAATCATCGTATTAAAATGAATTCAAGAAAATGTGCACACCATATTTAGACAATAAAAGATTATAGAAAGCTTGCCGCATAAAATAATGTCTTGTTATAAGGTAAATGTACTGGACCAAAATAACTCTTCCTTTTGACGTATTCATAGTTGTTTTAACAGGGAAATAATATTTAAAAAATGTTATGTGTCTAAATTTTACGATTTATTTTCACGTTTTTTGTACCTTGTATAATTTCAAAAAGGAATAATTTTTTGTTATCTATTTCTGATAAGGCATCATATTTTGTAAATTATATTTAATACACACACACCAGATTTTGTTTCTGAAAAATATTTGTATGTATATATCCACACTAAATAAAAGATTCAGCCGTCTGTTAATAAGCACATCTGAAAAATGATTAAAAAGCAACTTTCGAAATGACCTATGTTATTCCGATTACAAAATAACTAACATAACATCTTCAATTTACAATTCATATTAATTAAGCGTTTTCAGGATCACTTTATTAAATTGAGTCAACTTCTGTTAACCCTTAAATGCATGATTTTTTAAAAATCATTGAAAAAAATCTTACAGTATGCTTTATTATTTCTTTATTCATTATAATACATCTCAGGATCATTTTCAAAAATTAATATATGTATTTTGTAGAAAAATAACGTGTTGCATATCTGCACCATCATGCAGTTAAGTCAAAATTAATTGAGAAGTATGATCATTTTTTAAACAATTATTTTTTTTGTTACAGCATTGATGAACACCACATTTGTCACACATGGTTTGTGCAAACCCTTTACATTTAGGAAATTTGCACCTGACACGTCCATCAGTCCAGTTCACCCAATGCCCAACCGTACATCTTTTGGTGGGGTATGTTGAGCTGGTCCACCTTTTTTTTTGCTGCCATTATTTCCTCTAATGTGCCGGTACTTGGGCGACCTCTTTTTATGAAGGCTTTTTGGCCAGTTTTCATGAGGCAAAAAGCCACATCTTTTCTAAATTCAAAAAATGTTATTTGTGTTAGGTCCTTTTCTTTGGCAATTATCTTGTGCAGAATCCATGAGTTTGCCAGTGCCATGTCAATGAAATGGTAAAATAGGCGCATATACCACTTTTTTGCTTTTTAAAATAATGTTGTGCCTAGCCATTACAGCATCCAGTAAATCAACACCCCCCATGTGGTGGTTGTACTCTTTAAGGATGAATGGACAGCTAATATCTATTGTTGTTCTTGTTGCCTTGTCAAACCGTTTGATGGTATCTAGTGGTAGCTTTCCTGCAAATGTTGATAGAAGAGTTACTCCTTTTTTATCCTTCCATACCAAGGAGCTAATATCAATACCATCAATCTCACCAACAAACTTGTACGATGTCCCTCTGGCATCCTTTTTAATTTCCTTATCTGTTGGAAGTTTACAGTTGGGTATTATGTTGCGCCGCACAGTGCCCAAGCTCAAGATTCCCTTTTTTGCCAGACTGGCCAATAGAGCAGGGGAGGTGTAATAATTGTCAAAATATAACCTGTAATTTTGGTTCACAGGTATCATTTTTGAAAGTCTGATAACAACATTTGCAGAGGCTCCTAGGTCTGGTTGATCTGGCTCTGTCCTTTTATTTTCTTGTCCAGCATAAACTTCAAATTTATATGCGAAATCACTCACTCCACAAAGAACAAATAACTTGAAGGGTTTCATTGGTAAATATTGTTTTTAAAAATGACGAACCTTTGTTGGACACAGCTGCTCGTCCACTGCCAATTTTGCCTCTAAAGGAACCATGGCATTTTTTAAATTGAGATGATCTATGAGTGGTCTGATTTTGTGCAGTCTGTCGTATATCTATTTATATATAGCTCAGTTGTTTGTATCGGCGTCGGTATGTTTCACTTTTCAACTTTCTGTTCGTTACACAATCACGGTAAAACCAAATGACGGACGGAGACCAAATTTTGCAGGACGGTTCCTTTTACTCCCGAGATGGTTTTAAGTTAGTTTTTGTAATTGTCCCTTTTGCCCGAATACCGGTAAATTAAATAATCAGAAAATGCAGAGACAAAGCGTATTAAGCTATTGGAGAGTATTTTAGCCTGACTTAGAGATAGAAAATGACGACAGCTATTTTGATGAATTACCTCGAAGTTCCTGAAACCATTATCCATCTATTATGGTCGAAATTTAATGAACACCGATATATGATAATGTCATTCCTTGCCAAGAGCGTTTTGTGGATTTTAGTAACCTCAGTTCCCGTTGAATGATTGCTCAGCTCCGTTGGTTATATTGTAAATTACACCCGTTCATCATAATGTCAACACACTTGTCTTATTGAGTAAAGTAATTGGTTAAAGATTACATATTAAGGAGACAATCCAGTGTTATTTAGGATTTCAAAAAGAAAGTTTAAGAAGTGTTACTTATGACATCATAAATTTTAACTTTTGGCTCAAATTGAAATTAATGATTAATTAATCGCTAATTTTTTGAAAAGTTAACCATTCATATCGGCATCCTTCCGTCTCGCGAGACGATGGCGCATCACCGTTGGGTTGGGTTGCATTTTCTCGAGTGGCTGTGCAGTCCTATCTTTGAGTGACAGTCTTTACCAAAGCTTTTGCACACGAGTTCTGTGCTTTCAAATGTTTTGGACTTTCTCATAGCTCTTCCGTCTATAGCGTCCTCCATCCTTCTCGCCTCGGCTGCTGTGACGCCCTCTTTGACAACTATGCGCCACTGTGTGCATTTCACGGTATTTAATTTCATTGTTATCTATACAAATAGATGCATGAAACTTTGGAAAGTTATTGAGTACAAGCCCGAGATGGTAACAGGTGAAAAAATATTTAAAATTATCATTTCCTAGGGGCCGGGGGCCCAAAATGAAGTATTTTCCTAATATGAGCTATATAAAAACTGAAAATCACTAATTCTTCCTTTCCCTTGAAGGCAGAAGAATGAAACTTTGATTAGTTGTTAAATACACTCCCGCAATAGTAACAGGCGAAAACAAAATAAAATAGTTTGAAAATTTCCACTCATGGGTGGCCGGGGGCCCCAAACCTCTTGCATCATTTGCATGGACGATATAAAACTGAATTAACACTAATTCCTCATCTTTCCGTCTAGGTAGAAGCATTAAACTTTGGAATGTTGTTGAATACCCACCCGCAATGGTAACAGTCGAAATAAAATATACAATTATCACCAAATGGGGGGCCGGGGGCACAAATGTAATTTTTTTCCCTTATATGAGCTATATAAAACAGACTAATTGTTAAATATCCAACTTCCAGTGTAAGTACGAGCACGAAACTTTGGAAAGTTTTTGAGTATCCTCCCACAATGGTAAAATACGAAAAATAAAAATTATCAGCTCGATAGCATCACTTTACGTGTGTCATTTTTTACTTTTCGTTTTTGTGTTACTGACAAGACGGTGACGTTAATATATGTAGTATATCCATCATGATCGAGATTGAAATCACATGTTGTTTTGAAATTGTTTTACGCGTTTTCTCAACGGTAACTGAAATCTAATTTCCGCAGAATGCACGGTCATTTTGCTAGTACATAATATTTTTAATTGGATTGACTGTACATAATATACTGAAAGATATATTTATTCAGTTAAAATAATGAAACATTATTTGTTTTTTACTTCTATTTTTTGTTGTTGTTTTTTTGTAATTTTTTTTTATCTATAGCCAATGACCAGGATCAGCAAAGTGATCCTATGGCCGTGTTTCTAATGCTAAAAGCAAGGGTGTATGCTGTAAACCATTGATCAATATATATAGATATAATATAAATAATTTTAATTGTATCAGATTCTTTAAAAATACTCTTATAAATAAATGATCTTTACATTTATACTTTATAATGTAATAATCTTTTAACGTTTATCTTTATGAAATGACTTATATAGGCGACCAATTTTTTTAAAGTTAGCATACTTTTTTTTGGTAAACTTTGATTTCAGCTTGTACGTCAGCCGTTGACCTCATTTACGTCTTGGATTCCTCCAGTAGTATCGGACAAAACAACTTCCAGAAACAGATCAGCTTCGCAATAGATTTGGCTTCAAAATTGAAAATCGGGCAACAAGATGTCCTTGTCGGTGCTGTTGTTTTCAGCTTTGATCCAGTTAAATATTTTGACCTTAAAGACCATACATCTTTTGCGGACCTCAGCAAAGTATTTATATATTTGAAAAAAAAATTTTTTTTTAAATTTAAATATCTATATAAACGATATTTTAAAGCTAATTTTAGCAGGATCAACATTAATTCAATTTTTTTTTAAAACGCTGGTCTTTGTTAGTATTATTTTATTTACCGTAACATTATACACACACCCATATATATATATATATGTATTGTGTCGCATACATTTATACATTAATTGAAGGTTCTGATCAAACTTGGGGAATATATACATATGTATCCATTATCAATTTTATTAAAACCCAGGGGTGTTATACATTTTACATGTTCCGTTTTAACCGGGGCCATTTAATTAATTCTAATTACATACATTTAGGGAAACGAATTTCTTTATAAAATCTAGCAACAATGTTGCTTAATACCAACTATATTGTTTTTTATATGAGTTATATATAAAAATATTTTGAATATAAGCCCAGTGCCAAATGGGTGGGTAATGACCAAATTAAGTCAATAAAGACTTGATGGTCCATATTAAAATAACATGGTGCTTTGAACTCCTAATTTTAAAAATTGTGTTTGACTTTATTCCCATTTGGATTTTAGAAGTTCTAAACCAACCACTATGGGTACCTTACTACGACTTTAAACATTAAAATTTGGTTGCACATAAATTGAAGTCAAATAAAAATTCGTAATCATTGATTTTGTCATGCAAACCTGTATTAAAATGTAAATTTATTACAAAGTAATCGTATTATTTACATTATCCTTGGATGTCCTAGAAAATTTATAAAGATTTTTTTTTAAATTCAAGCATTACGTTCTTTTTAAGAGATTTTCATTAAACATCTTTTCAAAATTTTACCATTACTTATCACACTATAAATTAAAAAGTAGTAATAGTAAGTTATTCTCTTTTTTCGGGTCTTATATAAATTATTCTACAAAATCACGATGTTTCAATTTTCAAGATTTACTTTAGTATTAGTGAATCTTTGACATTGTTTACGTTTTCAAGGTTTACCGCGAATATTTGTGATATTATAAATGTAATATAATCCTTTTATTCACTTGATTCAGGGTTGATTCCAAATATTCTAGAAATGTGACTTTATTTTGCTTTGGGTCAGTCTTAGTTATTAAAGGGGGGGGGGTGGTCCAGCGACACCGCACTTGGCTGTGTTACAGCGAATTATATTTTGTTTAGAAAAGCTCACGAATAGATTGTGTACTCTTAATGGCACATCTTAAAAATGAATTGAATAATGGTTAATAGAAAAGAATATATTTTTTGTCTTAGAAAGAGACCCAAAGGGATCGTACTGGGTAGGGTACGAAATTTGATTTATGAAACAGGCCAGGTTGAATCCCAGTTATACTAGCTAGTTTATCTAATATGCAGCATAAGAAAATCTATTAATTTGTAATTTATGAATATTTAATATTTTCTTATGTTTTATATGTCCTGTAGATAATTCTATGCATCAATTGAAAAAGAAACATATTTTTATTGTAGAATCTGAGTGCTATTCCATACAAGGGTTACAAAACAAGGACTTACAAAGCTCTGGACTTCATCATCAACGATGGAATGTTTACTATTGCCGCTGGTTCACGCAGTAATTCTTTCAAAACTGTTATCGTAATCACTGACGGCAAATCTGACAACCTGACCAAGAGTAAGTTATTTAAAATGTTAATAATAACTCTCCCAGGCAATACGTTGTAACGATTCATTTTTGTTTTAATGTTTGAACTTGCTAAAACTTATTTTGATATATTTAGTTTGTTCATTATTTCGTAAAATTCAGAATTCCGCGCTCTTATCATTACAATACATTATTATTTGAGGAAAATACAACGGTTTTTGTTTTTGTTTTACTTACATGAGTTTAATTACAGCTTATTTTAAATTATTCAGGTTATGTAAATTTACGAATATTAAATGTATGCTCAAAAGTTAAGAATCAAATCATTTTTTATGTTTTCATTAGCTTAATTAATGTTTTAAAATATTGCAATGTGTTACTTTAAGCGCAACCTTTCATGTCCAAATATATAATTTAAAAAAAAACAACAGAAAAACAAGCTCATAAATAGAGATTGAAGATAACGCAATTAGACTAACATTAAAAACTTTTTTAAAAGATAAAATTGGTTGAAACAACATATATTTTTCCTACAATCTTAAGTAAACTACTACTAGAAATTTTCTGAGAACAGTTAGCTGTTATGTTAGCTTTCTCTCTAGAGTGCAGACAACATTATTCACAAAAAGCTTCTAATATGTTCTGTTAGCTGTCTCTCTAGAGTGCAGACAACATGCTTCACAAAAACCTTCTAATATGTCTGTTAGCTGCCTCGCTAGAGTGCAGACAACATGCTTCACAAAAACCTTCTCCGTAATACAAGTGTACTTTTATGTTTCAGCTCGCAAGTTTCTGAAATGTGTGTTCCCAGAAAAGGCGAAAACTTATGTTAAGCTGTGGAATTAACATAAACTTCATAAAATTCAAAATTTAACATGGATACTTTTTGAAGCTTTTAATACATCGAGAACGTGTTTGAAATTTAAATGTTAAGCTTTTCTTATTTACCTATTTCTCTACCACATGTTTTCATTCGATCTTTATGCAGATAACATAGTTTTTACTTTGAATATTTTATTCTCAGCCCAACAAGCTGCCGCAAGTATTAAAAATCAAGGGATTGCCATCAATGCTGTGGGTATTGGGGCTGCTGTAGACTCTGAGCTTTTGGCTATTGCAAGTGGTTTTAGTAATGTTTTCAAAGCTGACAACGTTGATGCTCTGAAACAAATTATGACATCCGTGTCCAAACCAGCATGTCCACTCACGCTCTGATGTTCCAGGTATAAAACAAAGAAAAAAAATATTGTGCGTGATTTTATTGGTGCCAGCTACTTATTTGTTAAAATAATTCTGCGCCCATGTTCATATCCGACTGCATGTGTACCCTATAACATGAACACAATTTCAGCATCTAAACATTTCATTCTAATCTTTTTCTCAGTATAACAGGTAGCATAGAGGACGGAAAACAACAGTTTACAAGAGATGACTTTGAAACGAAATTCTAATTATTTAGTTTTGTTAATTAATTCTTTGAAATGTTCGATCTTCTTCTGAGAATGGAAAAGCAGTTTAATGAAACAAGTCATCTACTTGGATGTAACATTTTTGAATAAATTGATACTCTGAAAACAACGTATCATTGTTTTGTGTCTATTCGTCTATTTAAAAAAAATATATTTATGGCTGTAACTTTGTTGGGGAAAAATTATGCGATGTAATACTTGTTATCTGTTTTGTGAATGTTTTCTTAAGTCAATGCGTTTTATGGTTTGATTTCTTGAGTTTAGCCTAGTGGTTTGTGCTACTTCTCTGCCAATATCTAATATCTAAATATATGGTTTTAAAAGTTTCGACTCTGTACGACTTAACCCCTGAAAGTTTGAACATGCCGATTCGACCTCAGGACGTTTCGAGCCCAGTCGATTCGAACAAGGACTGTTCGACAACAAGCGTTTTCGACCCAGGTCGTTCAACCTCTAAGAGTTCGACCATTTCATTTGTAAATGGTATATTATTTTTGTTATATTGTTATTATCTTATTTATTTATTATTTAAAAAAATATTTTTATACAAGTATTATAGTCTAATATTATTATCTATTAAAATGGAGAAAAAACTATAAAAGTGTAATTTTTAACGTTAAATCCATGATAGGACGATAGAAAAAAAAACTATATACACTGACAACCAGTCAACATTCAATGCGAGTTCATGATAGTGATAAATGAGGTGTTCGATGATATATTTCATTTTTACATTATCACATGTGTAGTTTCTGAACAAATAATGTTGAGTAACTAATGTAATGTTCCTCTTTTAAAATCCCATAACAGCGTCGATAAAAAGTCATAATAACCTTATAGAACCCAACCCACACCCGTATGTTACTGACAAAAGAGTGGAGAATGTATGCATTTTAAAGGTTCCACGATGTTGTGACACCGGACGATTCAACACCGGAGGGTTCAACCCTACCGATTCGACCACATGGCGTATCGATCCACTGGCGTAGCATGGGTATGTGTCGCCGGAGCAGAACCCAATTTTGCTGCCCCCCCCCCAGAAAAATATGTTAATGCTAATGGTAAAGATAGTCTTGATAAGAAAGTAATAATAAGGACAAAAACATTATTATGTTAGAAATAAAATATTAAAAAACCGTAAAACCAAAGTTTTTTTACTATAAATCCTTTATGTACGAGACGTAACTAAAAGAATGTTCATTATAATACGCAGCGCAAGACCATCTAAAAATACAAAATTGTATTTATGTGTCGTAAAACTTGTTTAATATAATGCGCACCAAACAGGAATATGTTTATAAAAAGTGTTGTCAAAAAATACGCTCCTTATTGCGTGACAGAAAGGTTGTTCAATATAATACGCACCGAGACACTCTATCTTAAAAAATAACATGATACATAGAAATAAATAAAATAATCTAAAAATTCAATAATTTAATTACAGTACATACGATCGATCTGAAATTTGTTACATTGTTTTTATCATCGGTACGAAACTGTCTGCAAAATTTCAGCTCGCTAGCTTACGAGGAAGTGGGTTAAAAATCCATCCAAAGTTTTGGCGACAAGCAATCAAGCAAGGGCTCAAACAGACACCACGAGTTATTATAACGGATTTTTAAAAAATCAACGTAAAAAAACAAGTTTTTGACTATAAATCCTTTATGTACGAGAAGTAACTAAAATAATCTATATATATAATTCTCTTCTTGGTCGAACCCTACGTTACACCAAGCTGCAAGCATGTTCAACAGATAATAATTTTAGAAAGCAGCGCACCAAATTACTGCACCAATGCATCAAAACGTGTGCAAATTAAATATGCGCTGTAAAAAAAATTATATGACGTCATTGTTTTCGCTGATATTTCAATTTTGTAAAAAGTTAACAATGTAAAAAGAGGATTTGATGATGGTTAATTATAACATCAAAAACAAAGGGGGCGCCATCGGCGCCCTACAACCCCTATTATAAAATAATTTGCGTGCATTTCAGAAAGTTTAATATTTCGTATTGATCAAACAAGGACAAGTTAGTTGGGCTTTTAAAAAAGGTCGGCACCGTAGTCGCCCTTAAAAAGTGCATTAAAGGGGTAAAAGAACTCTCCATGAGCAAGTCTGCGGCGTATGCTACGCCGCAGGGCGTCTAGTGTTCATTATAATACACAGCGCAAGATCATCCAAAAATACAAATTTGTAGTTGTGTCGTAAAACAGGTTTAATATAATGCGCACCGATCAGGAATATGTTTATAAAAAGTGTTGTCAATGAAATACGCACCTAATTGCGCGACAGAAAGGTTGTTCAATATAATGCGCACCCTTACATTCTATCTCAAAAAATAACATGATGCATAGGAATAAATAAAATTATCTAAAAAATCAATAATTCAATTAAAATACATGTGATCGATCTGAATATTTGATCGTTTTTATCATCGCCACCAAACTGCCTACTAAATTTCAGCTCGCTAGCTTACGAGGAAGTGGGTTAAAAATCAATCCAAAGTTTTGGCGACCGACAAGAAATAAAGCAACCAGACACCACGAGTTAATATAAAGGATTTAAAAAACTTCATTTCTGGAATAAAATTGAAGTTTTATGTTTATCCTCATTGCACAATGATTTATGAATCAATTTTTTCAGCCATGTCATGCTGAATAGCCAAAATAACTATATATTAGATAATCCTAATGTATTCGTTATTGATCGTTATTAATTTTTATTAACTTAATTTTAGAGAAGTTATTTTAACACCTTGCATTATTTAAGACAGTTGTATGCAATTTTCGAATTAATGATATTTTTTAGGCAGGGTAACTTCTAGCCTCAAAATCTTATTAAAATTGAATAAATTAACTGGTCTTGAATATTTTAATTCGTTTTCTTTACCCGTGGGGTTAAAATAGTCCATGCTTGTCAATGACTTGTGAGATATTTTTAATACTATAATTTGAAAGCTTAAGTCCAGTATAATAGCTGGTGTAAGAAAATCATATCTTTAAAAAGAAAATTCCATAGCGAAGTCAATAGTGCGCTCGCCTACCAGCTGATGTGCGTGGGATCTAGTCAGCGTTAAAGCCACAGTAAAAAAATGTTGCTGAATGACTAACGCCAAGAAAGTTTTCTGTTGACCTGGAGAGGGATGGGCGCCGCCAAGTTCTACTAAGCCCGATAATGTTCTAATGGAAACTTTAGAGCCCCCTGCGACCTCGAAAAAAGTTTATTGGACACAATATTAAAAAAACTAATAATAATAAATGCCAAAAACTCACACGAATTTCTACAGTATTCTAAAGTAATCTTCATAATCTATTATGAAGAATTCAACTTTTCCCTCAACTGTTTTTCTTTACAGCATGGATTCATTTTCGCTTCGATCACCAAACATTTGCTCTCTCGTTCTTTGATTAGAAAATTCGATTAAAAGAATTAGGTCGCCAAACCAAGCGTTATTAAATGTCTCAGCATCCTTTAAGTATTCCAATAGTTTTTATGTGAAAAGCCTCTGCTAGGCATTTTTTAACACTATACGTTTGTAAATAATTTCGGCCATCTTTGACATAAGTTAGAAAATTAAAAGCTTTCATTATGACTAGCAAAATTCCTGCGTCTTTTCGTAATTTTAGCTTTTTTCTGCATCTATCAGTTATTCTATGTTTATAGCTTTAAAAATAATATCAAATTACCTCCATGGTATATTCACTATTTTGTATCCTGAAGTCTGTTTAATGCCTTGCTTGTAGAAGCAATTAGATATTCCAAACTCTGTATGGACTTGGAAAAGAATGCACAACAACGTTCATGTTTACTAAAATAGTTATAGATTTCGTTGCAGGTGAAGTATCATGTAAAAATGTAAACAACTTAGTTTTAATGAAATTTTTCAACAATATTTTATAGAGACATTTAATTTATTGGGCCTTTTTTGAAGTCCTGTATTATTTCCAGCAATTAAGAAGTTTAACTTATAAAATTGATATAAGCTCAGTTTTAATTTGAGATGACAAGTTTTTTTACTCTTTTCAAACGATGTTCTTGGAGTGCTCGTGTGTACGTTGGAAGCAAAGTAATCAATTTCAGAATATTGTTTTTATTTGCTACAGTATTGTCTTCTCTAAGGCCTAAAAAAGCCACTTTGTGCCGTTGTTATCTTTTAATATTCTGTTCTTTAAATCCAATTGCTGAATCTTTCAAATAATAATTCCAAAAAACGTTGGTAATTTCAGCACTTGTACAAAATTAGAATTTTTGTATTTATGTGTGTCAAGTTTTAATTCCAATAGATATACAAATTCTTTTCATTATTTTTATTTATTTTACAAACTAAAGACATCAAATTTGAAATAGGGATGCTTGGAAGGAATAAACCTTATAAGAACTCCAAAAATTTTGTTCCAGTAGCTTACCTATGCTAAAATCAATTATATGTGCAATCAAATAATTGTCATGTTCGTACAACTTCAGCCCTATGTTCAGCTCAGTACCATTAGTATCAGAATCAAAAGTCTTTAGATTAATAGGAAAACAGGATTTAGACATTTTTGCATTAGAAGCGTTCACGTATTTCAATATAGTTTCTCAATTTAAATTTTGTTATCTTGGCTTTATTTTCTTTTATTAAATTTTATTATACCGTTATTTTTAGAAGCTAATTATTTAACGATGAATTAGCCTTCCCCATCCCCACAATGTGCAGCTCAGAGAATTCGATTGGCTCATGTTTCAAATTGATCGGGTACAGTAAGATTTATTTTTAGAAACAAGAGCGGCTTTCAAATTTTAAGAATCCATTAAGTTGATACCACATCAGGCTCTGGTTTTTAAGAAAAACGTTGAAATGTCTTATGAGAGTTACTTTCTTGCTTTTCTTCATTTCTGACTTGGCTTATCTGTTATTTCGATTAAAAGGTCCACTTTTTAATGTTAGAAACTATATAAAACTACTAGGAATTTGCTGCCCCCGGCAAAGTGGCGCCCGGGGCATTTGCCCCCCATCGCTACGCCACTGTTTCGATCCAACGACGTATCAAACCCGGACGGACGTTTCGACCATTTCGTTACTATATCGTAAACTTCATTATTGTAGCATCTTGGTTTTATATGTGTGTTGTAGGCGTTCTCATGCGGCACAAACTTTCATGCAATAATTCCTTGTAACACTGGTGTTAATGAAATAACTTTAATACATACAAATATAATTGAGGTTTCACATCGTGGAGACATAATAACACACTCGGCCATCTTCCCTCATCACATCCTTCCCGCGATTTAACTCACGTGACCTCTGTGTCATCAAACTCGTGATTCTCAAGTGCCATTCGCCCCATCATTCAACAAAAAATGTTTATGAAATAAAATATTTTATCCTAATTCAATACAATTAATCTATATTCAAATATTCATCATCAATGGACATTCATTACTTCACACACAATATCTAGACATGAAAATAAAGAGAAAAAAATATGTAGACTTCAACAATCTACTTGTCCTGAAAAAAAATTAAACTGAAATTTTAACACACCTGTACTTTTGTGTAATTAAAATAACTTTTAACAATCAATATTAAGAAAATTAAATATAATATCTAATGAAATTTAAAGACTTCTTTTCCTTTGCTCTGCAAATAATAATACTAATATTAATACAGTCTCTAGTTTTCTTGTTTATGAACTTACGGAATGTCTGTATTTATTGTCATTCTACTTAATATGTCTGCAACCACATTGTCCTTTCCTTTAACAGGTTTAATGTCAAATTTGTAGTCGGCTAATAGAATAGCCCAAAGATTTATTTTTGCGTTGATTATTTTCTTCTTGTTGAATGCTACCAGAATTTGTGCTCTGTTAGTAGAGTGAATGTTCTACCTAGAAGGTATTTTTGCAGTTTTTTGTAAGAGCCCACACTATTGCCAAACATTCTCTCTCTATGGTGTTGTAGTTACTTTCTGTTTTTGTCAAATTTCTGCTCAGACATTGTATAGGATGGAGAATACCATCATGTTCTTGCACAAAACACGATCCTAATGCAATAGACGATGTATCAGTAGAAACAATGAAAGGATTGTCCCATTGAGGTGTTACCAAGATGGGTTTCTTCCTAAATGCTTGCTTAATGTTTTCCAATGCGTTGAAGCAATCTCATGAAAACTGAAATTTGCGAACATCTGTGTGTTTTGTAATTTCTGTAAGTGGGTGAACAATTTCTGCATAGTTTGCAATAAAAGGTCTATAAAAGTTACATAGTTCCATCAGGACTTGAACTTGTTTCTTTGATTTTGGAACTGACAGGTTAAACATATTGTTTTCGTTCTCTGCAGTGGTAATGACTTTACCTCATCGAATTCTGTATATAGAAAATCAAACATCGATATACTTCTTTGCAATGTTAAAATTGTCAGGTGATATTGTAACATTATGTTTCTTGAGTCTATCCAATACAGATTCAAGGGTATGGATGTGCGTTTCCCAATCTTTAGTGTGGGTAAAGATACCATGGAGGTGAGCAGTGCATTCCTGAAGAGGGCTTCTCAGTCGCCCAGGGAACTGCCGGACTCCACCGCTGCTCCGTGTCATTGAAGAACGACCCAATGCCCTGGGCCGCTTGTGTGCAGGGTTACGGCTACGGCTCCCAGTGTACCAACACCTACCGCTTCGTCGCTTGCCTGTCGCAACAGGACTTGTCGGTGACTGATGGGATGGGATGGATCACAAACGTGACTTGCGTGATGACTTGGATTTAAGTGAGAAAGAGTTGCGCATTTCGTCGATCTCACTCTCTCGCACGAGACCATCTTGATCCAGCGTTAGGACAAAGTCGAGACGGTTGATGATGGAGACGTGTGCAGTGGATGGCCATGATGTCCTGTGTGTCTTGTCATGCCCTTAGCGTTCCACAACGCTTTGCTGATAATCGCCTTTTCGACCACTGACCAACTAGTGGTTCCTCCGCTCTGTCCACCGAATCAAGTCTTCACGTGCATAGTTAGACATACCTAGATCACCGAGGGTTTGAGACCCTTCGGCTACCCTCACCAGGTTTAGCCAGCCAGTTGAAGCCATTGCCCGGGGTGTGGCCACTGCGCACTCTACAGTTTCTAGGAGCCACTGGTGAGAGCTGAGTGACAAGTGGGGACCAAGAGTGGACGAACTACCCCCAAGAGAGTACGACGTGTTCCATGGAGATGCTACCCCGCCTTGAGCACCCCATACAACCAGGAATGCACTGCTCACCTCCATGGCATGAGGAAGGGGCTAGAATAGGTGCCCTAAACATTGCCTGCTCCAGCCTACCCTAGCCAGCACACCGCAGCTGGTGGGGACCATATACAAGCGGTCGAAACCAAAAGAAGCAAACGAGGATAGTTCCTCTTATATTGGGCGCATGGAATGTGCGCACACACATGGACAGAGTTGATGTGGACAAACCCCAAAGGAGAACAGCCCTGATTGGTAAAGAACTCGCTAGATACGGCATCGATGTCGCAGCCCTGAGCGAGACCAAGCTCGCGAGAGAAGGAGAGCTCTGTGAAAGAGGATCTGGGTACACATTTTAATGGAGTGGCAGACCCAGCGATGAGAGCCATGAAGCAGGCGTTGGGTTAGCAGTTAAGACAACTCTCGTCGGAAAGCTGGATGTACTTCCCAAGTGAGATAATGACAGGCTCATGACCATGAAACTCCCACTGGCTGGAAATAAAAACCTCACCATCATCAGTGCCTTCGCTCCAACCATGACCAATACAGATAAAGTGAAGGCAAAGTTTTATGAAGAACTTCACACTGTCATTACCGACGTTCCAAAGGCGGACAAACTCATCTTGCTAGGTGACTTCAACGCAAGAGTTGGCAAGGACAACGTTGCCTGGGAAGGAGTTCTTGGACATCATGGAGTGGGTCACTGCAACAGCAACGGTCTTCTTTTACCCCAGACCTGCACTGAACATGAACTGCTGATCATCAACACGATCTTCCGCCTCCCACCCGTAACCGGACGTCATGGATGCAACCCCAGCTCGAAGCACTGGCATCTTATTGACTACGCCATCGTGAGGAAAAGGGACAAGCAGGATGTACGAGTGACCAAGTCCATGTGTGGCGCTGAATGATGGACAGACCATCGCCTCATCATCACCAAGCTTAACATCCACATTAAGACGAAACGGCGCCCTCAAGGGAAGAAGGCCCCCAAAGGGTTAAATGTTGCCAAACTAATGACCGCCAGCTGCAAGCAATCCTTGGTGGATGCTTTGGAAGAGCGCTTGAAATCCACCTCTCCGGACAACCAGAACGTGGAGGCAGACTGGGCGTCACTCAGAGAGCTGATTTATACCACAGCTTTAGAGACTCTGTGGCACCAGACCAGGAAACATAAGGACTGGTTCGATGAGAATTGCGAAGACATAAAGCAGTTATTGGATGAGAAACACCTCCTACACCAAGCTTATCTAAATAATCCCAGGTCCACGGCAAGGAGAGATGCACTCAACAAAATACGCAGGACTGTACAGCAAAAGCTCCGTCAGATTCAGGACGTTTGGCTCATTAACAAAGCCGACGAGATCCAACGCTATGCAGACAAGCGTGACTATAAAAATTTCTTAAACGCTTGAAAGAAGTGTATGGCTCCACGCCCTCAGGATCAAATCCCCTCCTCAGCGCAGACAAAGAGAAGATCTTGAAGAGGTGGGCCGAACATTTTGAAAGCGTCCTAAATCGCCCTTCGACAAACAACGACAAAGCCATCAATCATCTACCCCAAGTGCCCACAAACAAAGCACTAGATGACCCCCAACCTTGCTCGAGACCCAGAACGCAATGTATCCTCTCTCCAGTGTCAAAGTACCTTGGTCTGACTGCATACCAGCTGAGGTCTGCAAGGAGGGAAGAACAGACCTTACTGAAAGGCTCCACCATCTGTTTCTCTTGAAATGGCAGCAAGAGACGATCCCGCAGGACTTCAAAGATGCCTCCATCATACATCTGTATAAGCAAAAAGGAAGTAGACAGGCTTGTGACAACCACAGAGGCATATTTATGCTTTCTATCGCAGGAAAGATCCTTGCCAGAATCCTGCTCAACCGACTCACGGTCCACCTTGACCAAGGACTCCTGCCTGAAAGTCAGTGTGGATTCCGAAAATATCGAGGAACCATCGACATGGTATTCGCTGCCAGGCAGCTGCAAGAGAAATGTCAGGAGCAGAACTTCAACCTGTTCTCCACCTATGTCGACCTGACCAAGGCTTTTGACACCGTTGGCAGAGAGGGTCTGTGGAAGATCATGGCCGAGTACATTTGCCCATGGAAATTCATCGTCTTGGTGAAACTTTTCCATGAGGGCATGCAGGCCAGAGTCCAGGACAGCGGAGAGTCTTCTGATCCTTTCACAGTCACAAACGGGTTCAAGCAGGGCTGCGTCCTGGCAACAAAACTCTTTAGCCTCATGTTTTCCGCCATGCTGACAGAGGCCTTCAGAGACGAGGATTTTGGTGTAAACCTGAGGTACCGCACGGATGGAAAACTGTTCAACCTTCGGAGGCTCCATGCAAAAACCAAGGTTATGACAGACATCATCAGAGACCTCATGTTTGCTGATGACTGTGCCCGCAACGCTGTCTCAGAAGCCGACATGCAACGCAGCGTTAACCTGTTCTCTAGCGCCTGCACAAACTTTGATCTGACAATCAACACCAAGAAGACTGAAGTCCTACATCAGCCTGCGCCTGGAAGGCCTTACGTTGAGCCAAACATCACTGTCAACGGCCAGAAACTCAACACAGTGCAACGGTTCACATACCTAGGCAACACACTGTCACAAAATGTCACCATCGTCGACGAAGTGAGCGTCAGAATTGCCAGAGCCAGTACCACTTTTGGCAGGTTGTCTCCAAATGTCTTGAACAGAAGAGTCATTACCATCCATACCAAGCTGAACGGGTACAGGGTGGTGGTGCTTCCGACACTGCTATATGCGTGTTAAACATGGACTGTGTATCGCTCCATGCTAGGAAGCTTAACCACTTTCATTCAACAAGCCTCAGGAAGATCCTCGGCATAAAATGGCAGGATAAATACCAGACACAGTGGTACTGACCAAGGCAGGTCTCCCCAGCATATTCACACTCCTGATGCAGTCCCAGCGTCGTTGGGCAGGGCACGTGGTCCAAATGCCAGACGAGAGACTGCCAAAGAGACTCTTCTATGGCGAGCTCCAGCATGGCCAGTGGTCCCACGGTGGGCAAAAAAAAACGCTTCAAAGACACAATGAAAGCCTCACTGAAAGCGTTTGCCATCAACCCAGCCACGCGGGAACGTGCTGCCATGGACCAATCCACCTGGCGTTCTTCCATCCACGAAGGTGCCAAGTCATGCAAGGCAAACCGGATCACCACCGCAGAAAAGAAGAGGCAATCCCGAAAGGCCCGTGCTGTCAACCCTCCTGGAGATGTCCCAATCTTCCCTTGTCCCTTCTGTTCCCGAACCTTCCATGCAAGGATCGGCCTCATCAGCCATCTGCGCACACACAAACAGAGCCAGTCCCAGCAACCCTCGAGGATGACTAGACTGGTCTTCGTGGAATCGACGGACGAACAACGAACGAACGAGTGTGGGTACATGAGTCGTCCACGTAATGTACAACATTTGGAATGCCTTGTAACATCACAGTCATAAATCTGCTAAAAGTGGCAGTACTGTTTACTAATCCAAATGGAAACACTAACCATTCATATACTTCATCCATGGCAAGAAATGCAGTATATTTGATTGAAGCAGGATACATGTTTATTTGCCCAAACCTCTGTTCAAGTCAAATGTAGTAAATATTTTGGAGTTCCCAATTCTGTCTAAAAAGTCTCTTGGGTCTCCAATAGGCTAATGGTCCAATTTTGTTATATCTATACTAATAAAAGGCAAAGCCCTCACTCACTTACTCATTCATCACTAATTCTCCAACTTCACGTGTAGGTAGAAGCATGAAACTTTGGGAAGTTGTTGAGTAGCCTCTCGCGAAGAAAATTGGCGTAAAGGAATTTTAAAATTAACACTCATATGGGCCGGGGGCCCAAAAACGTTTTTTTTCCTTATGTGGCCTATATAAAATTTGAAAATCACCAATTCTCCTATTTCCCGAGTAGGCAGAATCATGAAACTTTGGGAAGTTGTTGAGTAAAATCTCGCAATGAAGTTTTTTCCTATATGAGCAATATAAAAACTAAAAATCATAAATTCTCCTATTTCCCGTGTAGGTAGAAGCATGAAACTTTGGGTAGTTGTTAAGTACACTTCCACGATGTTAACAGGTAAATACAATATTTAAATTATCACTTAAAGGAGGCCGGGGGCCCAAATGTAGTTTCTTCTTATATTAAAACATACTCATCACTAATTCTCGGATTTACCGCGTAGGTAGGAGCATGAAACCTTGGGAAATGTCAAGTAGCCTCTTTGGACGACAAATGGCGCAAACGAATTTTTAAATTCACCTTCATGGGGGCCGGGGGCCAACAATTGTTTTTTTCCCTTCTATGGGCTATATAAACATTTGAAAATCACTAATTCTCCTATTTCCCGAGTAGGTAGAAGCATGAAACTTTGGGAAGTTGTTAAGTACACTTCCGCGATGGTAACAGGCGAAAAAATATTTAAATTTTCACTTACTGGGGACCAGGGGCCCAAATGTAGTTTTTTCCTGATATGAGCTATATAAAAACTGAAAATCACTAATTATCCTATTTCCTATGTATGAAGAAGCATCAACGTTTGAGTAGTTGTTAAGTAACATTCTGCAATGGTAACAGGTTAAACAATTATATATATTATCACTTACTGGGGGCCGGGGGCCCAAATGTAGTTTTTTTCTTATATAAAAAACTGACTCATCACTAATTCTCCGATGTCACGTGTTGGTAGCAGAATGAAACTTTGGAGAGTTGTTAAGTACACTTCCTCAATGGTAACAATCAAAACAAATGTAAAATTATCATTCACTAGGGGGCCGGGGGCCAAAATGCAGTTTTTTTCCTGATATGAGCTATATAAAACAGACTCATCGTTTAATATATAACTTCCCGTGTAGGTACGAGCATGAAACTTTGGGAACTTGTTGAGTACCCTCCCGCAATGGTAGCTGACAAAAAAATTAAATTATCAGCTCGATAGGATCGCGGGAAGTGTGTCATTTTTTACTTTTCGCTTTTGTTTTTCTGCGGGACTAGGACAGACAGACAGACAAGACGGTGAAGTTAATATATGTATTATATCCATCATGATCCAGATTGAAATCAATTGGCGTTTTGAATTTGTGTTTCGCGGACTTTCAAAGTAACTGAAATACTAATTTCCGTAGCGAAGCGGGGGTATTTTGCTAGTTATTAAATATTCTGTAATCACAACATAGTCGAATCTTTCCATTCTTCTTTTTGACTATGACAGTGAGTGAGGTATAGTTAGCTTCAACTGCTTTTCTTATTTTATTCTCATTGAGTAGGTAGTCAATTTCATATTTTACTGTATTTCTATGTAGCCGTGTGTAGGCTTTTAATATTCAGTATTGTACACACACATTCAAATAAAACAATCAGATGGAGGACTATAGCTGGACAAGTTTAAGAGTATTCATAATCCAGAAAACCGAACAGCATGAACGTTAAATTAGGAACTCAAAATAAACGCACCAAAACGTCACACAGTGACTACTTCCAAGTGCATCTGGGTGCAAATTATGTTGCAGAGCTGTGTGGGTGTGCACAGTGTGTACACTATCACATTCTTAACTACTTAGGATATCTCATACAGACCAGGGGCAGTGTGTTACTGGCCCTCCGGCGTGTCCCTGCAGAAAAACATACTATAGCACACGGCTACATCTATATGCCATTGGAGTAGAGTATACTTTAGTCTTGAAATGTTCATGTTCTAATAGTTGTATCTTATGAGCCACAGTTTTTGTGTTTCCTGTTTCGTTTGTGATACCATTATATTTTAAAAAAAAATTCTTCACTCTATCTTTCATACTATCTGGTATGTCAGATGATATGCTGTAAATGTTGGGGCTTTTCATTTTCATTTTACTGTCATTTTCATCATTTTCTTTGCTGATGATATTTACTGTTGGTTTTTCTTCTTTATTGTTACCATATGCTCTTAGTTTATCCATATGTATTTGTTTCACATGTCCTTTTATATTGACACTATATTAGACATCACTAAGTTTCTCTTCAATGTTGTATGGACTTTCCCATGTGATTTCATTCTTTGCGTGTGACAACAATACTAATACTTGTTTTTTTTATTGCTCAAATGTTCTCAATTATCGGTTTATTTTTGTTTACACTGTGTCTTGTACTTTGCTTGATTAGTCTTTGTTTTTCTGCTTCAATACTGTAGATTATTTTATCTCTAGTTTCTGACATCAGCTGAAATCTGTCCTGCATGGCATCTTGTTTGCTTATCAGTCTTTCTTTGAAATTTTTCAATGGGCTTGCAGGGTTTTGACCAAACATTAACTCAAAAGGACTAAAACCTGTGCTTTCATGCTTGCTGCTGATGTATGCAAATAGTACTAAAGGTAAATATGCATGCCAATTATCTTCATGGTCTATTGTCAACTTTAATAGCATATTCTTGATGGTTTTGTTAAGTCTTTCAATCACTCCATTTGATTGTGCATTGTAAATTGTGCTGTGCACTTGTGTAATTTTTAACATTTTTCATAATAGCTTTTGTCATCTGTCCCTTGACTTGGCTGCCATTGTCTGAAAGAAGGGTTTGAGGAAAACCATATCTGCTGAAAACATTGAGTAATTCAGTGCATATACTTGCTGCATCTATTATTTTCAGTGGAATAGCTTCAGCCCATCTGGTGGCTATGTCCAATATGGTAAGAGAATACATATATTTTTTCTTTGACGCATTTTTGCACAGTCCTATTAGGTCTATAGCAATTTTATCGAATTAGAAGTTCGCCATGTCCGATGACTGTATTGGGATTGTGTGCTTTCCATATTTGGGATTATGTTGTAGACACACTGTACATTTCGTGATGTATTCTTTTATCTGCTTAGTCATTTTAGGCCAGTAAAAGTTTTCTGCTATTGTAGCAATTGTTTTATTGGCACCCATGTGTCCACCTAAAGGAATGGCATGGGTCAATTTTATAATGGTTTCTGGTATTTTTTTAGGAAGAACCACTCTTTTGCATGTACCTGCTTGTGCAATGTTTATCAATATGCCTTTATCTAGCTTGTAATTTATGTTGTGGCCAGATTCATTGTTTTTGATGAGTTGCATTTTTATTTTCATTATTGTTTTATCTTCTTCTTGTAGATTTTTTGAATTCTTGCTTGGACATTAGTTGGCTTCCTATTTCAAGTTTCTCATCAATTTCAACGTCTATATTTTCTTTTCTCTTCGTGGTGGCTCTGGTTTGCACAGTAGCACATACTTGATAGCTGTTGTCACACCAAGCCTTGAATATCTCGTCAGAATTGTCAAAAACACATTCAATATTACCTATGATGAGATCACAAATAGCATCTTTCAAAACTCTCGCTCGAACTTCACCTTCAAACCTGGGTGAGTTGATGGTAAGAGTAGCAGTTGGAAACTATCTCTTCGTGCCATCAGCCATTATTAGTGTGTCTTTTTGACGATCATAATCTTTTTCTTCTACCATTCTGCTGTGTACCACAATCGTTGTGCATCATGAATCACGAAGACAAATACATTTTCTATTATTGATGTAAACTGGGTAGAATTTCAGCTTTACATGACTGTCAATAGGGGCTACAGTATCACTAGATTATGATTCTTCTTGATTCATTTTTTCATTTATCATCTACATCTTGGTAGTCATTCCTTCTCCAAAGCAGGTAATACTCTCTTTATCTGGAAAAATGATTATATCTGCCTCTCCATGATCGTCTACCTTTGCTTTCAAAGTGACCTTGTCTTGATCTTTCTTCTGTTTTTTTTCTCATAGAGCTGTCATTAGGTGACACCCTATTTGGTTGTCCTTTATTGTGGTAACAATGCCTCGCCATATGTCCTGGCTTGTTACAGTACCAGCAAATAGTTTGTGTGTTGCCGGGGTTTGGAAGACTATGGTTTCTCATACCTTGTATTTTTTTATTATTTTGTACTGCTGCAAAGAAACTGGTGTAATGAGCGCAGTTTAATCAAGGACAATGTTGATATTGAGAGGGGGGCAGCCATAGCGGCTAGAAGGCTTGAGCGGAAAGAGGGGCGGTGATGTTTCCTATGAAAGGAGCGAACTTAATTTGAAATAACGACAAGGGCGCCAGATCAAAAGGGCGCAAGTAAATCTATACTTTTTTAAAAATTTGTATTTAAATAAATACAGTCGGCTCTCTCTAAATCGAGCTCAATGGACACGGAAAAAAATTCGATCTACGGATTTTTTTAGTTAAAAAATGGCGTAATGGGCACCGATCAATCAAGGTCAATGTAGATATTGAGAGGTGGGTGGAACAGCCATACTGGCTAGAAGACTTGACAGGAAAGAGAGGCTTTGTCTATGTTTCAAATGAAAGGAAGTCAACTTGCTTCGACATGTCGACACGGATTTGCGCGCATCAGCACCTTTAACACGAAAGACCCTGTGAAAACACAGCTGTTCACAGACAAAGTTCATGAGAGTCTCTCAAAGACGTCCATGTACGTCACAATTTACTCCAAATGGACAGATCTAAGAGACCCGATATATGCATCCGCATTAAATGCCTTTGGCAAAAAATCACACAAAAACACGGACTGGTTTGATGAGCACTGGTACGAGATGAAACCTGTCACTGAATCTAAAAGCAAATCTCTTATGGCATACAAGTAAAGCCTACACCCGACAGGGTGCATGCCTTAAAAACAGCAAAGTTGAATGCCCAAAAAAGTCGTACGTCAATGTGGCAATACCTCCTGGTTTACTCTCTGCTCCAGCTTACAGTCAGCTGCAGACATAGGCAATGTCAAAGCCATGTATGAAAATATTAAAAAAGAACCTTTGAAATCCAAGGTTGCCCCCTAAAGTCCAAACGTGGAGAAATTATCCAAGACCGAGCTGCGCTGCTCAAACTGTGGATTGAGCATTATCTGGAATTGTATGCAACATTTACCACAGTCTCCAGCAACGAGCTAGATGACATAACTGTTATGTCAATCATGCAAGAACTTTGTCGTGCCCACACAGGAAGAGCTGATTAAAGCAATTGACTGCCTAGCTTGTGGAAAAGCCCCTGGGAGTGATGGCATACCACCAGAAGTTCTTAAGAATGGCAAGACAGTTCTACTCCAGCCATTGCATTAGCCTCTGTCCCTCTGCTAGGACAAGGGCTACATCCCCGAGACCTAAAGGATGCAAATATAGTGACACTATATAAGAAAAAATGGCGATAAAAGTGACTGCAATAACTGTCACGGCATTTCTCTCCTTAGTATTGTATAAAGGGCTTTTGGTCGTGTCATACTAACACGATTACAGAGTTTAGCCTCCCGAGTTTATCGGGAATCTCAGTGTGGTTTCCGGGGTAGTCGGTCAACCATAGACATGGTGTGCTCCGTACGGCAGCTCCAGGATGACGCTGCACTGATAGCACACACAGAAAATGGATTGAAACAACTCGTGTCGAGCTTCTCCAACGCCTGTAAAGAATTTGGTCTGCAAACCAGCTTGAAAAAGACAAACATCATGGCGCAAGACACACAACCCCCTCCCTACCATCAATATCGACAATGACAATTTGGAGGTTGTGGACAGCTTCACCTACTTGGGGTCGAAGATTTCCAACTAACTGTCCATTGAGGACGAAATAAACAGTTGAATTGGCAAAGCAGCTGCTACAATGGCTAAACTAAATTAACGGGTTTAGCAAATCATCAAGCTAACGGAGAAAACCAAGCTGTGTGTTTTTCGAGCCTGCGTCATCAGTAAGCTGCTATATGGAAACGAGAAATGTATCCCATGAGCGCAAGCTTAACAGCTTCAACTTGAGGTGCCTTTGTCGCATCCATGGCAATAAATGCCAGGACGATGGGCCAAATAGTGAGGTCCCTATACGTGCAATATCTAAAGCATGTTCTCAATCCTTAGTGAAAGATGCCTAAGATGGCTAGGACATGTAAAAAGAATGAGCCATGGTCGTATCCCCAATGACCTCCTAACTGACATCGGGAAAGAGGAAGACAGGTCGCCCACGTCTCCGATTTAAAGATGTCTGTCATAGAGACATGAAAGCCGTCAGAATAAACACAAGTGACTGGGAATGCAAAGAAGAAGACAAATATACGTGGCGCACAGTTGTCAGGGAGGGCGTCAGCGCGGCCAAAGTGCGAAGGATGGATGATGCTACATACATAAAGGCTAGGAGAAAGGACAAAACATTGGGAAGCACAGAACCCGTGTGTAAAAGATGTGGAAAAGACTGACACTCAAGGATAGGACTGCTCAGCAACCCAACCCAACGGTGATGAACCATCGTCTCTCGAGACTGAAGGATGCCGATATAACTCTCCTGATGAAATCCTTATCATCTCTTTTACAACATGTGTAAGGATTGGTCACATAATTTCCAAACGACACTTCAAGCTGACACAGTACATGACTAGTGGTGGTCGGACACTTTGACCCCGGATGATTCAACCCCGGAAGGTTCGACCCTGCCATTTCGACCACAAGACGTTTCGATCCCAGACGTTTTGTGTTTGTGGTCTAGAATCTTTGTAAGCTAGGCATAAAATTAGCAGCTTCATTAATTTATATATTTGCGTTACTATACATTTATTATCCCAATGCACATTAAAATACAAAATCTGTAAATATAATAAAATAGTGCGGGACGCAAGGTTCCATGGTTATTTATCATATGTTTATGGAACTTTTAAGCAAATTTGATAATGAGAACCGCCCTTAAAACTCTTAATACTAAGATGAATCTCATTGTAACATCTGTCGTGCAAATAAATTTGTGATTGCCCATCAGTGCAGAACCACAAAGCACCGGTAAATAAATAATTAATAATGAGATTTGTATGAAAAAAACTTAGGTGGCAAGATGAAAAGATTAAACATTTTAAAACGCTTTTTAAAATGGAATATATAATGCAATGAGAAATTGTATATGTATCGTTTAGTACCGACATTGTCCGGTTCAGTAACTGAAACTTATGTTTACAAATATTAAATTTGCATGAAATAAACTGTATTTGAAAACTCGTATTGATTTAAAATTTAAAGAAACACCTACAAAATAAACTATTAAATTAATAGTTTATGGGTAAAAAGTTGTATATCTAGTTGCCTAGTCATATAGCACACGTTTGTGGTTCGCTTTATTAATCAACGCCGCTTGACTTCGACCCCTTTTCATTAGGGACAAGAAATATACCCGCCCTTTGTAGCGGGAGTGTGCTGACCCTTTTCCCCAGTATTAGTTGATGGTTATTACATTTTTTTGCCAAGTTATTTATCATATATATATATATATATATTACCAACCATTTTGATAATAGTACACATAAAAAGGCATCTGCTTTGTACCACTCAGCTCAATTTAAGATAAGTACTCGAAAATGTGCGCACCGTAATTTGACCAAAAAAAGATTTTTGAAAGTGCAATGCTCTAAATAAAGTATTGGACAAAATACCGCAACAAAATGAACTCGTTTTGAATGACGGCATTAAGCTGTTCAATATCGAAATGAGATTTATTATTTTTCTATTTGTCTCCTATTTTTCTGATATTTTAATTGATAGCTTTTGGGCAAAAGGGACAATTACAAAAAAATATTCGTAAATCATGTGTAGGTTAAAATGAACCTTCCTTCCAAATTAGGTCCCGTTCCGTCATTTGGTTTTTCCGTGATTGCGGAACATACAGTCGAAAAGTGAAACATATAAACTTACAAAGTTACAAACACCAACTAAGATTTATATATTAGAATAGCGTACACATGTCAAAAATGACCGAAGTTTTCAACTGAAATCTATTTATTTTATAAAAAATGCAATTTTTTTCGGGCGGCTACGGCGCCAACCTTTTTCAAAAGCCCAACTAACTTGTCCTTGTTTGATAAATACGAAATATTCAACTTTCTGAAATGTACACACAGTATTTTATAATAGGGGTTGCAGCGCCCCTACGGCGCCCCCTTTGTTTTTTTTTATTTTGTAATTAACCATCATCAAATCCTCTTTTTACATTGATCCCTTTTCCATAATTAAAAAATGAGTGAAAACAATGACGTGATATAATATTTCTTTACTGCGCATATTTAATTTGCACACCTTTTAATGCATTGGTGCAGTAATTTGGTTTTCCCTGCTTTCTAAAATTAGTAGCGTCAGGACTGACAGACACTACTTGCGTGGCAAGTGCAAATTATATAGTTTAATATTAGGGGTTTTAGGGTGCCTACGGCACCCACATAGGCTGTAGGGCGCCTATGGTGCCCATTTTTTTATTGGTAAAAATCCCAAGTAACTTATCCTTGTTTGATAAATAATAAATACGAAAATTTAGGGAAATGTACACAAAGTATTTTATAATTATAAATCCTCAAATCCCCTTTTTACATCACTCTCTTTTCCAAAATTAAAATATAAGCTAAATTTATGACGTCATATATTTTATTTTTTTAGAATCTTGTAGAATTTTTTGAATTTTGCACACCTCCTGATGCGCGCCTTGTACTTGTACTTGTATATATACTTAAATATAAGCTCAAAAATTGACGTCATAGCGCTACGGATCCATACTCCAACCTGTAACTTGGGCTATTATCCTATATAATAAAAGCAAGTTTATGTCCTTTCTGTCCGTTCTGTCCGGTCATCTATAGTCATTGGTCTCACAAACACATATGACTCCTACAGCCAATCATATTTAATACGTTAACGACATTTACGCTGACGTTCAAAACGAGTTATTTTTGGTGCAGTATTTCTTCGAAGACTTTATTTTTAGTTATCCGTGTTGGGATTTAAAGTAAAAAGCTCTGTGTTTACGAGTTATTTATTTTAACTATAATGAATATAATTTTTTACGTGATGCACATGTAATGCTGGTCGAGACGGCTGTTGGAGGGGAGTTACAACATGCCACCGAACGGTGGCGGAACGTCCTTGGACGGGCTATTTTGCTCGTCCTATAATAAAAGGCAATTTTCCGTCAGTTATGTACGGGTCTATAGCGATTGGTCCCTCAAACACACATGTCTCCTACAGCCAATCATTTTTAACACGTTTAAGCAGACGTTCAAAATGAGTTATTTTTTGTGCAGCCTTTCTTCCAAGACTTTCTTTCGAGTTATGCGCGTTGGGATTTATAGTAAAAAGTTATGTTTTTTACGAGTTATTTATTTTAACTATAATGAATAGTATTTTTGTTGTGATGAACATGTATGCCGGTCGAAACGGCTGTTGGAGGGGAGTTCCAACATGCCACCGAAAGATGTATCCTATAGAATGGGACTGCGATAAAGCTTTTAAATAAAATACAAAATTTACAATCAAATTGTGCAATGAAAACAATATATTTAAGCTTTATTTTTAAACTAATACGACAGTAGACGTTTCGTCTAGTGCCTTCATCAGTACAATAACATAAAATAGGTACTTACAACAGTATTATTTGAATGTGTAAAACATGATGCAATAAATATTAAAATAAAAGAAAAGGAAGGGACAACAAAAACAAACAAGTACAAAGGATATAGGAAAAAGGAGGAAGTCTTTACCATAACAGTGAAAACTACAACGGGAACACGATTCTGCAATTAGGTAAAATTATGAATTTGGTTAATTCCATATGGATCCAACGTACCAAATCGTTTTATAAGCCTATTTTCCATGTGAATTGTATCATGGGTATTGCTTGCATATAAAATACCAGTTACTGCAAGATCTGAAATGACGTCAAGGTCAAGACTATTACAATGTTTAGATACAGGACATTGAGCCTGTTTATTTATATTATACAGGTGTTCTCGAAACCGATCTCAAAGAAGACAACTTTTTCACCCACATACATTTTATTGCACCTCTTGCAAAGGATTGCATAAATCACGTTGAGACTTGTGCAAGTGAATCCATCTCTTATTGTGAATTTTTCAAGGGGGAAAGAAATTGTGTTACTTTCAATCACATATGGACAGGTATTGCAACAATTATGGTTGCAACCTTTTATTCCAATATGTGCTTTCAATGTGGGAAGGTGACTTCTTACAAGTATATCTCTGAGGCTTCTATCTCTTTGGAAAGCAAAAAGAGGAGGTTTGTTAATGACCTGCTGAGTTAGAGGGTCAGCCATGAGGGTTGGTCGGTTTTTGAGAATCACCTGGCGGGCTTTAAGTTATGGGGATGAAAGGTTAAAATAAATTTGGATCGATCACATTGATCAGAAGCAGTTGATATAAACGTGTCATGTCTGGTCAATCCTTTAATTCGATTGACAGCAGATATTAAAACTGTTTCCGGGTATGACCTCCTTCGAAAAAAATCCAGCATTTCATTATGTTTTTCAAAGAAGTCTGCCTCATCACTACATAGTCTTTTAAGTCTCAATAGTTGCGAAAATGTGATAGAGTTATTACACGATTGAGGATGGGACGATGTATACATAAGAAAACTATGGCTGTCTGTAGGCTTGTAAAATATTGATGTGGATATTTGTTTTCTTTCAATTTAATTTGTATGTCCAAAAAATTTAAAGTGCTCCTATGGATAGTTGAAGTGAATTTGATTGAAGAATGGAAGTTACTAAAGAAGTCAATAAAACTTTGCAATTGTTGCATGTCCATTTTTGTAATTCCAATGCAATCATCAATGTATCTCCTGTAGTACTCTGGAGAGTTACCTTTGTACTCTTCACTCCATAGGTGTTCCAAATAGGCCATAAATATGCATGCATAACTTTTCGTTCCCATAGCAACTCCACTAATTTGATAAACAAACTCTCCGTTAAATTCAAAAGAGTTTACATTTAGGACCAGTTCAGTCAATCGTAGTATGGCACTTGCTGGGATCTTGAGATTCGCCTTCTTTTTAAGAAAGAATGAAATTGCAGAGAGGCAATCGGCATGAGGAATTAATGTATACAATGAAGAAACGTCAATTGTAAATACTAAATGATCTTCATTGTGTAAAACCAAGGAATCGAGAGATTTTAACATAATATGGCTAGTGTCCTTAATGTAAGATGGTAAATTTGCAACAATAGGTTGAGTGATTTCAAACAACCAGAAAAAATATTTTTCCACAATTACATGCAGTAATAGGTAACTTTTTCGTCAAGCTTATCACAGCCACTCATTTTGTGGTTGTAAATGTCAATCATTTCTGGTTTATCCATTTGTTTAGTTTCGGTAACTAGTTACGTCTTCAGCACTGGTTCTCACTTCGTCACGGCTCAGGTTCGTCTTTCCCACTTTTGCCTGTAGAGCACATCTGGTGCTCACTTCAACTCTTAGTTACGTTTGGCATTTCTATCCCTACATTACTTTCTTCAATGTAGTTAACACTATCCTATGTTACTTCCTTCACTATAGGTAACACTAACCTACGTTACTTGCTGAACCCCCTCCAGCAAGGCTCTGTTCCCCACAGTCTAGCCCATGGAACATAATTCTCAGGTTGACCTGTGGACATCTGGTATCGAGAACGCCTCTTGTTTTCTCCCCCAGTATATAATGACCGCTCACCCACGCCATCATGTCATCTGTCCTAAATTTCTAACCGTTACTATTTGTTATTTCTCTGGGTGGCATGGATCAACGTGCATCTCTTTATTTTGACTTTTCAGCCATCACGTACCAATTCCTTAGCACGTGTTAGCATGCATACACTAGTGCATCATCAGGCACCTGGAACGTGATCACATGTGACTTAATTAGTTGTAGCGTCCTAATAAATATTCTATGATCCATCAGATTATCCCAAAATCTTTGTCCACTCAAGGTCAGCGTCTAAAACCCTATCCCCCAATGGTTCTAAAATTATAACAATTCTCAAAAATATATTGAGGTACTCAACAATGTTCATGGTACATGTACAATAGTGTTTTTTTTTGCCAGGAGGTAGTCAACAAGTTTTCTTGAGGTGTAATACCTGTCAGCAAAGATTTTGTGTCCAGTACCCACATTAGGGTGATTACAAAAAATGTTTTTATGAAACCACTTGCAATCGATGAACTTGTATAAAATTGAAGAATATAAATAGCATTTTTTATTTTTAAAAAAAAGTTCCCCCACCTTTTAAGAAGAAAAAAGTGAATTTTATTTTTCAAAAAAGGACATATTTTTTAAGCTTATTTCAAAAGAGTAATAGTAATAACTAAACAACTTTTATTAACAAATAAGATACAGAGAATTTAGTAGTCTGTACAAAATGTACAAGAAATTTAAAAATAATATTTTTTCCTATGAATTTCTTATTCCAAAATCAAGCTTTCTGGATTGGGCATGAAGTTCCTCCAACAGTTTTACAGCGCGTTCAGCAATTTGGTTCGATCTGGGAATGTTAATTAATGACTTCTCGACTGACCAATGGGTCTTTAAACAGTTAATTGCATTCTTGCATTTTATCTTGATGAATGAGGTAAACAGTTCATTGAAGGACCCTTTATTGTAGTGTTGCCAATGGAACCAAGCATTTGCACATTCGTAGCAGATGAAGTCGAATGCTGGAGCAAGGATGCTGTGCCACTCTGGTATCATAAATAATGCTATAACAGCATATAATACGTGAGTTCCATCTTACCTGGTGTAAATTTGGCAGTTTTTTCCAGTTGATTCTAGGCCAACTTGAAGTTGTCTTGTAATGACGATAAGCCTTACATAGTTCATATAAGAACATGAAATCATCTCGCCATCCAGGGCTCTCGCCTGTGTTAACAACCTCTGTCGCAACGAGGGGGTAGTCAGCCTGAAGAGAGGCTGTTAATTTGTCAATAAAGGAATAGTTGAGTTCTGCTTTGCTCGTTGGCTCTTGAATAAGAAAATGCATGACATACTTCAGAAGGAGATCGAGTACATGGTGCTGACAGCCAATATGTAGTGGCTTCTGAAAGCCTTTGCTCAAGACATCACCCTGTATGAGCTTTAAAATCCCGTGCAAACGACCAGTATTTACTGCGGTAGTGTCGCAGATTATCATGCAAATGTTTCCCCAACAATCGTATTCATGAATTAGCTGATGTGGTTCTTTGTGAATTGCCGAGACATAACCACTCTCACATTTAAGAAGACCGAGTTTGATTTCAGTTGTCATATTTTTAGGCATAACTACTCGAACCTCTTCCCCTTGCACTCTTTTACCATCAAACTGGAGACATTTGGGTTATTTGCTTTGAAGTTTTAAAACAATTTTGGTTTTCATTTTCTGTCCCTCAGAGATTACTCGTTTCCGTCTATATTTTCAATTTTTAAAAAATCAAGAGTTACCCAGCTAAGATCAAAATTTGCACGTGTAAACAGGCCTTATATCGAAAAGTTGTTAAATATTTTTACAGCACATTAAAGTCTATTTATTTCCTTTCTTCAACTTCAGAGATAATGTGAGTCTCTCCCTGAAGGTGGGACACATTTAACTCACAAGCTGAACTTCTTAAGCTAGAACCTTCCAAATTTGTCATCAACTCGAATTGTAACTTTTAAATCATCAGAATAACCTATACAATGCTTTTTATTCCATTTAATTCACCTATCTCGTTTCAACTGTGGAAAATCTAAAAAGCATTGAGAAAACAACAATGTAGTGATTATCTGTTTGGAATTGATTCTATACACGCTAGTTAAGTTTATTTTCAAACTTAAATCCTTTTCGTGCAGCAGGCATTTTATATAATATATTTATTGGTCTTGAATATGGAAACAAGACTTACAAATAAGTGTTACATTGTTTCTGCCAATATTGAAAAAAATATCATTTATGCTGCAGCGATATTTCTTTAGAAATATATTTTAAATATAATTTGAAAACAAACTATGCAAGTTACCTTTCATTTATAAAACACAAAATTTGAATAATGTATATTCATTTACGCAAAAATAATTCGAAGATAACTCTAAATTATACATACCATTTTACATTTACTAATAATGAAGAGAATGTCAACTTCCATTAAAATTCTAATATGTCGACCAATGAATCTGTCAGAGCTATAACGCATAAGCAAGCAAATAGCGTGGAACAGCTAACAGGTATATCTTTCTGATAGAACTCGTTTCGTTAAACAGCATAGTGGCCATGGCGTTTCCAAGAGTTCTTACAAGAAATAATTGTGTGACCCAACAGCTTTAACTCGTTTATATTTAAGAGAATAATTATGATAACAGCCCAACACTTTGACTTTTTAACGAATTTTGCAAAAATCATTGCAGTGCTAGGGAAAGATCTTGAAGTTTTAAATGCTAATTGTAAATTGCAATTAAATAATTCATAATGTGACATACCAACAGGCCAACATACATATCAACATTCCAGAAAGGAAATACTTAAGAATATTTATTAATTTAATAGTATTTGACATGTTTCATGAATTACATTATCATTTATAATGGCATCATAACAAATGATCCATAACTAGACGATATCACTTAAATAAGAAATGAAGCAGGAACTAATATTTATTTTCAAGGGATAATATTTGTAAGTGTAAATGAAAGTATAATTATGTTGTCACTTGAATCTAGTTAGATTTAGGGAACACAAATTGAAAATGGCATCAATGTTTATTTATGAAAAAAAGCTGGTCAAAATTCCTATATAAAGTCACCCCTTCCCCGCAAACTATTGAATTGGGACGCCCTTAGAGTGTGTTCAAAAGTTCCACCAGTACACTCAAGCAGCTGGGACAAAACAATTGCAATAACATCACCTTTATATTTTATATTAACGTACATATTTATTTTCTACATTTTTCGAATTCTTAGATATTTTTTAAAAAAATCATAAACTTCTTTTAAAAGAAATACATCTGACTCCAGTTCATTTTGTGAAATTAAAACAAATCTTTATACATCTAATATATAAAGATGAAAGTTTGCTTGTTTGTTTGTTTGTTACCAATGGAATTCCACACCGTTGGATCCAGGATGCTGAAATTTTGCATGGGACTCTCATTTGACCCGAGACAGGTCATAGGCTATGTTTCAACCCTAGGTGACCACCCCCAGAGTAAGAGGGCCCATAATCAGAAAATGTAGAGCCAAATAAAGACAAAATAAATTCTCATTTCGATATTGAACAGCTTCATGCGGGCATTCAAAACGAGTTCATTTTGGTGCGTTATTTTTTTTACAATACTTTATTTTGAGCCGTGCGCTTTCAAAGATCTTTTATTGTCAAATTACGGTGCGCACCTTTTCGTGTACGCATCTTAAATTGAGCAGTGTAATTTTATTATAATAACATTCATATTTGTTTTGGCCTTGCGGTACAAAACAGTGGCCTTTTATACAAATACTTTCTTTATATTATAGATGGGTTAAAACTATTTCATTACATTTGTCCCACGATGCATGGTATTTATTTTTAAATGAAGAGTTTTATTATGTTGTTTCTAATGACTCATATTTTAATTTAAACAAATACTAATTATTTGAGGGTTATTTTATGTGGAAAGAAATTGCCCAAGTCAAAAAAGCTTAATCGTAATTTAGAGGAACTATACGTTTTGTTTTTCTTAAAATTTGTTGCGCGTTCTTTATTAATTTTTCTTGCTTATTTTACTTGCTAAATCCCTTAAATTTACTTATTAAAGTTAATCATCAATTATTATTACATGCATATAAAAGCCTACGACCAATGCTGTGTTTTTTTTTATTACATAAGCTCTATAAATTTACAATTTAAACCTTTCTACCGGACTTATAAACAGAAGTATATTAAACTCAATACAAGTGAACCTAAAAGCAATTAATTAAGTTGGGCGGCGAATTGAATATGCCATGGTCATTACGCTGTAGAGGAATAACAAAAGCCATTTTAAAAATAGATGTTTAGTCAAACATATCATCTTTTTTTTCAATTTCGTAAATAATTTATTTATTTTTCAGAAACTAAATCTGGTGTTTGAAACATAATTTACAAACTATGATGTCCCATCGTGAAACATGATCCAAAACATATTTGAATTCATTTTTAAAATTATACCTATCACATAAAAGCCGTAAATTTAAATCGTATAACATAGAGACAAATATATAAAAGAATTATATATCATTTCCATATTAAAACACTAATTAATAAAGACTATCAAAAAGTATACAATTTTCTTTTGGAGCAGTATTGCATTACAAGACTGAATTTTAAGCGCCCGCCTTTAAATTAACTTTCATTGACTAAAAATTGACTATAATTTTTTCACTTTTGTCCCTTTCAACAAAACGGTCCTATTTAGCGATGGATTCCAAAATCGTATATGTTGCTGTTTCACCAAAGAATTCAATTCTTTTTTGATTCCCGTTTTCAGATAAGACATTATATTTTTTTTTAAAAATCCTGTTTTTGTTTCTGGAAATTAGATAAAGGGCGATTTTTACTCATTACTTTTAGTTCAGAGTTCAGTCGTGCTTAATTGTTTTTAGTATGATTCTGAAATTTTACAGACTTTTAGTCAAATGGGAAGTTGGACCATTAGTGAGAGGGGGCTTAGGCTTTTGTTAGTATAGAAAAGGGGCACTAAATGAAGTTAATCAAGAGAAATACAAAAAAATAAGAAGAAAGTAAATAGTTGCATACACATACATACTTAACAAATAATTATTGGAATATTTTCAACTACATAATAAAACTTGCTCATTACTATAAACTTACTTATTAAAGTTAAGAATCAATGATTTTGACATGCATATAAAGGCCTAGGACCTATGTTGTCATTTCATGTTTACATAATTTTATATTTACATAAGCTAAACAAATTACTTATTTAAACTTTAGCTAACGAACTTATTAAGAAATTCATTAAACTTAACACAAGTGAACCTAAAAATCACTAATTCCGTGTAGTTAGAATCATAAAACTCTGGGTGGTTGTTAAGTACACTTCCGTGGTGGTAACGAGCAAAAATAAATAATTTTAATTATCAATTTTCATATAGCTCATATTATGAAAACAAACGTCTTTGTGCCCCCGGCCCCCATGACTGAATTTCAACTTTTTTACGCAAATTTTCGTCGTCAGAGGCTACTCAATAACTTCCCAAAGTTTCTACCTACACGCGAAGTTGGATAATTAGTGATAAGTCAGTTTTTTATATAAGAAAAAAACTACATAGCCTATGACCTGTCCCGGGTCCAATGATGGTCCCATGCAAAATTTCAGCACCTAGGTCCAATGGTGTGGCATTCTATGAGTAACAAAACAAACAAAAGAAACAAACAAACAAAATTTCATCTTAATATATTAGATGGGGTTTTCCCGCTTTGGGAATGTTAATGTTTGACTGTTACACAGTGCGCACTATTTTGACACATGCTTGGTGTGACGTAGTTTGGTGTGGGATGACGTCAATAGAGAGATATGCTAGAGGGACGATTTTGTAGCGGAGAGCACGCACAGTGTTGTTATTATTTTGCCTTGAAGGATTTCTTTGTTCAATTAAAATATTGATTCTTCTGATGGCGTTTTTACTTATTGAGTTGAAGCCTTGTGAGTCATAAAAATCCCTAGAACTTGACATTCTTAATAAGAACAAATGAAATTAATCTCTTTAGAATGTGATTTTTAAGATTTTACAATAACTAACCTTACCTAACCAAACTTGAAGTAGTAAACAAGTTTATATATTAGCTTATCTAATAACTTTCAGCCATTTAGTGGTGCTAATAGAATAAATTAAATTCATCTGTTCATTGATGTTAAGAAGGATGAATTAAATACATATATTTATTGATCCGGTGAATTTTACAATCAATACAAAATATCACTAAACAAATTATATATCCAAAACTTAAATTAACCTCACCTGTTTTACAAATGTCCAAACACAATTGATGTGTCCGAATTAAACAAATAGTCATGGGGTAGCAAAATTTAAACTAATTTAATAATTTACTTATAAGTTACTTATTTATCTAAGTTACTAACAAGTTTATTGATGCTAAAAGGGGGGGGGGAAGAAAAAACCTTCACTGTGGCATTTAAGAAGCAAGTTTAACAAAGGGAAATACTTAAAAGCAGTTGTACAATAAAACAATATATAAACAATTATGTTCCAATCTTTCTTCAGAGAACTCATGCCCCCAAAAAGAAAAACTCAATTAGGTCGTGTTTCTAAAACGGCAAAGAAGCAAGCCTTACATAGAGAAAATGAAACCAATGAACAAACACAGGCAAGACTTGCTGTTGAGAGAGAAAGAGTTTCAATCAGAAGAGCTAATGAAACCAGTGAACAAACACAGGCAAGACTTGATGATGAGAGAGAAAGAGTTTCAATCAGAAGAGCTAATGAAACCAGTGAACAAACACAGGCAAGACTTGATGATGAGAGAGAAAGAGTTTCAATCAGAAGAGCTAATGAAACCAGTGAACAAACACAGGCAAGACTTAATGATGAGAGAGAAAGAGTTTCAATCAGAAGAGCTAATGAAACCAGTGAACAAACACAGGCAAGACTTAATGATGAGAGAGAAAGAGTTTCAATCAGAAGAGCTAATGAAACCAGTGAACAAACACAGGCAAGACTTAATGATGAGAGAGAAAGAGTTTCAATCAGAAGAGCTAATGAAACCAGTGAACAAACACAGACAAGACTTAATGATGAGAGAGAAAGAGTTTCAATCAGAAGAGCTAATGAAACCAGTGAACAAACACAGACAAGACTTAATGATGAGAGAGAAAGAGTTTCATTCAGAAGAGCTATGGAAACCAATAAACAAACACAGACAAGACTTGATGAAAAAAGAGTCAGATCTCCAATGAGAAGAGCAAATGAAACAAATGAACAATCCCAAATAAGACTTGCAGACCAGAGAAATGGAAATTTTAACAGAAGAAGAAATGAAATGCAGCAAGACCTAAAAGGTGCTGCTCATCAATATGACCCAGATATTCCATACCATCAACATGAAAAGGTCAACATTGGTGAGATGGACTTGATCTGCAAGCATTGCAGTGCATTTAAATGGAAAGATGAGCACCCTAGAATGTGCTGTTCCAATGGCAAAGTTAAACTAGAGACTCTGCAACATCCACCTGAGCCACTTGATCATTTGCTTCAAGGTGTATCTCAAACGTCTAAACGCTTCCTAGCCAACATCAGAAAATACAACTCATGCTTTCAAATGACATCTTTTGGTGCCAGCAAAGACATTCGTGAACAAGGATTCATGCCAACATTTAAAGTTCAAGGCCAAATTTATCACAGGGCTGGATCTCTGCTGCCAGCTGAAGGCGAACCTCAGTTTCTGCAGATCTATTTCATGGGAGACCAAGCTAGAGAAGTCCAACAAAGATGTGCAAACTTTCCAGACTTGCAACAAAATTTTGTTTTGGAGTTGCAAGAATTCCTACATGCAAACAATGCCTACCTTCAAATTTTCAAGACAGCTCTAGAAAGAATGCCAACTGATGAATGCAAAGTTGTGATACGAGCTGACAAAGCACCAAGACATGAACACCAAAGGCGGTTCAATGTACCAACATTTGATGAAGGGGCCATTGTCATGGTAGGAAATGAATTTGACAGACGTGACATTGTCCTTCAAAAACGAAACAACCTTCTCCAAAGAGTTGCAGAAACTCATCGCTCTTATGATGCTCTGCAATACCCCCTAATGTTTTGACAAGGTGAAGATGGGTACTCCTTTGGCATTCCTCAGACAAACCCAGACACGGGAAATAATGTTTTGGGTAAAAAGGTTACAGCAATGGACTTTTATGCATATCGAATCATGATTCGCAGTGGTGAAGATAACCATCTCTTGAAATTTAGACAGCTGTTCCATCAATTCATCGTAGATATGTACGCGAAAATTGAAAGTGAACGCTTGCTCTATATCCGTCTAAATCAAAAGAAGCTGAGAGTTGAAGACTACATTCACCTCAGAGATGCCATTGCAAATGATGCCAATCCAAATGATCTGGGGAAAATGGTTATCTTGCCAGCAACATTTACAGGAAGTCCAAGACACATGCATGATACTCAAGATGCTATGACTTATGTCAAAAATTATGGAAGGCCAGATTTGTTTATCACCTTTACATGCAATCCACTATGGCAAGAAATTCAGGCTCATCTTTTACCTGGCCAATCAGCAGTGGATCGACATGATTTGGTTGCTAGAGTCTTCAAACGAAAACTATCAAAATTAATGGGAGTCATTACAAAAAGTCATGTATATGGTGAAACGAGATGCTGGATGTACTCAATTGAATGGCAGAAGAGAGGCTTACCCCATGCACACATCCTAATCTGGCTGATGAAAAAATTACGACCTAATCAAATTGACAATGTAATCTCAGCAGAAATACCAAACTCTACACAAGATAATTTTTTGTTTGAAATTGTTGTGAAAAATATGCTGCATGGACCCTGTGGAAACTTGAACAGAAACTCTGCTTGCATGGTTGATGGGAAATGCTCAAAAAAATTTCCAAGGAATTTGATACAAGAAACTAAAACTGGTGAAGATGGCTATCCTGTGTACAGACGCCGTAAACCAGGAGATGGTGGTTTTACTGCTAAAATCAAAATGAAGGTTGGTTCAACATATCAAGAAATAGAAATGGTCAAAAGATGGGTGGTTCCCTACACTCCAATTTTGACAAAAATGTTTCAAGCTCACATAAATGCCGAATCTTGCCAATCTGTCAAGGCCATCAAATACATCTGCAAGTACGTCAATAAAGGAAGTGACCAGGCCGTTTTTGGTCTTGAAGGAAACCAAGAGAATCCAGATGAGGTGCAAAAATTTCTAATGGGTCATTAAATCAGCAGTAATGAAACAGTCTGGAGAATTTTGAATTTCCAAATTCATGAACGGTATCCAACAGTTGTTCACTTGAGTGTTCATCTTGAAAATGGGCAAAGAGTATACTTCAACCAAGAAAATATATATCATCAAATTCTGGAGCCACCAAGAACAACTTTGACAGCTTTTTTTCAACTGTGCCAACAAGACGACTTTGCAAAAAACATTCTCTATTGTGTGGTTCCAAGGTACTATACTTGGAATGCTTCTCAAAAATTATGTAAACGCCGCAAACAAGGAGCAGATGTTGAATATCATCCAGGGATAAAAATCTTCAGATTCATTGGGACGTGTGTACTACGTTCAACCATCTAATGCAGAATGCTTCTTTTTGAGGATGCTACTTCATGTTGTTAGAGGACCAACATCCTACACTGACTTAAAAACTGTTGATGGTAATGTGTGTGCTACATTTAGGGAAGCTTGCCAAATGCAAGGGCTACTAGAAAACGATCACCATTGGGTCTTGATCATGGAGGAGGCATGTACATCTCAATCACCTACCCGTTTGAGACATCTGTTTTCAATTTTGCTGACAACATGCTCTGTTTCTAATCCACTTGCTCTCTGGGATACATTTAAAACAGATTTGAGTGAGGACATTATGTTTCAAACCAAGAGAGAGAATCAAACACTGCTAATTGAGTTCTCTAATGAGATTTACATCAGGTGTCTTATGTTGTTGGAGGATTTGTGTGTATCAATGTCAGGAAGGAACCTTGACCAGTTTGGGTTACCTACGCCTCAAAGAAATGAAAACAATCTTCAGAATAGTGAAATTCTACGAGAACAAAATTATAACACAAATGAATTGATGGCCTATGTCTCAGAAAATCAACCACGTTTAGTTGAGGATCAAAGAGCTGCCTACATTCACATCTTAGAACTGGTTACCTCAAAAAAAAGGTGGAATCATATTCCTTGATGCTCCAGGAGGTACAGGTAAAACATTTGTGATCAATTTGATCTTGACTACAATCAGACGAGACAAAGGTATTGCTCTAGCAGTTGCTTCTTCGGGCATAGCATCAACAAAAAAGGAGGTAGAACAGCTCATTCTGACTTCAAGTTACCTTTGAACATGAACCATTCTGAGAATGTAACCTGCAACATATCAAAAGGATCAGGAAAGGCCAAGGTACTAGAATAGTGTTCTCTCATTGTCTGGGATGAGTGTACAATGTCACACAAGCGAGCTTTTGAAGCCTTGAACAACACTCTTCAGTGTTTAAAAGGAAACACAAAACTAATGGGAGGAACAGTTGTGGTATTAGCTGAAGATTTTCGACAAACTTTGCCTGTCATTCCAAGGTCAACACCAAGCGATGAGTTGAATGCCTTCCTCAAAGCTTCAACTCTGTAGAAACAGGTCAAGAAAATGACTCTGACAACCAACATGAGAGTCCATTTACATGGAGATAATGCAGCAGGCTACTTCTCACATCAATTGCTTCAACTTGGCGATGGAAAGTGGCAGGTAGACCCAGCATCAGGAACAGTTTCTTTCCCATCAAATTTTTGCACTGTAGCAAAGTCAATTGAAGAGTTGAAACTTGCCGTTTTTCCAAACATCCAAGACCAGTTTAAAAATCCTGAGTGGTTGTGCGAAAGGGCCATTCTTGCTCCAAAGAATTCAAGTGTCAACAGCATCAATTCTCAAATTCACAATTTTCTACCAGGCATTTCAAAAAACTACAAATCTATTGATACGGTTACAGATCCGGCCCAAGCTGTTTACTATCCAACAGCATTTTTGAATTCATTAGATCCTCGAGGCATGGCATCACACAACTTGGAACTTAAATTCGGAGCTCCTATCATACTTCTGAGAAATTTGGATCCCCCTAAACTATGCAATGGAACACGATTGAGCATCAAGCATCTCTTACCTCATGTAATAGAAGCCACCATTTTGACAGGCTGCGCCGACGGAGAAGATGTCTTCATCCCAAGAATTCCACTCATACCAACAGATATACCTTTTGATTTCAAGCGCCTCCAGTTTCCAATCAGGCTTGCATTTGCCATGTCTACCAACAAGGCACAGGGACAGTCTTTAAAAGTGGCAGGCATTCTACTTGAGGAAGCATGCTTTGCCCATGGACAGCTATATGTGGCATGTTCTAGAGTTGGGTCACCAAGAAATCTTTTCATTTTTGCACCAGAAGGAAAAACCAAAAATGTAGTCTATCGACAAGCCTTAATATAAGCAATATATAAATTACATGTACTTATTTTTAATTACATTTCAATTTATTTTTAAAATTGTTTTTGAATGAATGAATTGAAATATTTTTTTTAAATCTGTTGACTATTATTTTAATCGTGCGGCGCCGGGTAACCCGGCTAGTAAATATATAAAGATGAAAGTTTGTGTGCTTGTTTGTTTGTTTGTTTGTTTGTTACCAATGGAATTTCACACCGTTGGACCCAGGATGCTAAAATTTTGCATGGGACCCTCATTTGACCCGAGACAGGTCATAGGCTATGTTTCAACCCCAGGTGACCACCCCAAGGGTAACGGAGCCCATAATCAGAAATGTAGAGCCAAATAAAGACTAAATAAATTCTCATTTCGATATTGAACAGCTTCATGCGGACTTTCAAAACGAGTTCATTTTGGTGCGTCATTTTTTCCATACTTTATTTTGATTTGTGTGCTTTAAAAAATATTTAATTGTCAAATTACGGTGCTCACATTTTCGTGTACGCATAAAATACTAATAAAAGTTTGTTTTTTCCTAATATGGCCTATATAAAATATGAAAATCACTAATTCTCCTATTTCCCGATTAGGCAAATGCATGAAACTTTGGAAAGTTGTTGAGTACAAACCAGCGATGGCAACGGGAGAAACAATATTTAAATTATCGCTTCCTTGGGGCCGGGGGCCCAAATGAAGTTTTTTCCTTATATGAGCTATATAAAAACTAAAAACTACTAATTCTCCTATATTACGTGTAGGTAGATGCATGCATCTTTGGTAAGGTGTTGAGTAGACTTTCGAGATGGTAATAGGTACAAAAAATATTTAAATTAACACTTACTGGGGGCCGGGGGCCCCCCAACAATACATTTTTTATAATATTATAAACTGACTCATCACTAATTCTCCAACTTCCCGTGCAGGTAGAAACAAGAAACTTTTGGTTGTTATTGAGTACCCTGTCACGACAAAAATGGCGAAAAAGAATGTTAAATTTCACACTCTTGGGGGGCCCGGGGCCCAAAATATGTTTTGTCCTTATATGAGCTATATAATTATTGAAAATCACTAATTCTCATATTTCCCCTGTAGGTAGAAGCATGAAACTTTGTGAAATTGTTAGGTACACTTCCGTGGTGTTAACAGGCCAAAACAATTTTTAAATTAGCACTTACTGGGGGCCGGGGGCCCAAATGTAGTTTTTTTCTAATATTAAAAAGTGACTCATCACTATTTCTCCAACTTCCCGTGTAGGTAGAAGCTTGAAACCTTGGGAAGTTGTTGAGTACCCACTCACGACGAAAACTGACAAAAAATAATTTTAAATTTCACTTACTTGGGGACCCGGGGCCCAAAACCGCTATTTTTCCTTATATGGACTTTATACAATATGAAAATCACTAATTTTCTTATTTCCTGAGTAGGCAGAAGCGTGAAATTATGGGAAATTGTTGAGTACAATCCCGCGATGATAAAAGGCGATAATGTTTTAACATTATCAGCTTCTGTGGTCCAGGTGGCCCAAATGAATTTTTTCCTTATATGAGCTATATAAAATATGAAAATCATGAATTCTTCTTTTTCCAATGTATGTAGAAGCATGATATTTTGGATTGTTGTTAAGTAAACTTCCGTGGTGTTAACAGTTGAAAACAGTATTTAAATTATCACTTACTGCGGGCCGGGGGCCAAAATGTAGTTTTTTTCTAATATTAAAAACTCACTCATCACTAATTCTCCAATTTCCCGTGTAGGTAGAAGCATGAAACTTTGTGAAGTTATTAAGTACCCTCTCACAACGAAAAATGGCGAAAAATAATTTTGAAATTCATACTCTTGGGGGCCGGGGGCCCAAAAACGTTTTTTTCCCTTCTACTGAAAATTGCTTTATTCTCCACTTTCCCGTGTAGGTAGAAACATAAAACTTTGGGAAATTGTTGAGTACACCTCCGCGATGGTAGCATGCAAAAAAAATATTTAAATTATCACTCACGGGGGGCCGGGGGCTTAAATGTATTTTTTCTTTATAAACACTGACTGATCAATAATTCTTCAATTTCCTGCGTAGGTAAAAGCATGAAACTTTTGTATATTGCTGGGTACACTCCCACGATAGTAACAGGCAACAGGCACACAAAAAAAATAAAAAATTGTCACTCACTGGGGCTGGGGGCCCAATTGTATATATTTTCTTATATAAATAGTTAATCATCAAAAATTCTCTATCTTCCCGTGTAGGAAGAAGTATGAAATTTTGGGAAGTTGTTGAGTACACTCCCAAGATGGTAACAGTCGATTTGTTTTGGTTTAATTATCACTCACTGAGGACCCGGCACACAGATGTAGTTTTTTTCCCCTGATATGAGCTAAATTACAAATATAAAAAAACCTTTGGATACCTTGTAAATGTATTTTTTTAAAATTTGGAAGATAAAAACTTGAAGGCCTATATATTAAATTTTGTTGGGGCATTTAAATTATTTTTGTTTCAATCTTTTGTAGCCTAATTTCTTTTTCGTAAATGTTTAAGTCATTTTAACCATTCCATTTCACTCACTTCGGCCTTTAATTTACTTTTCTTAAAAGACGTATTAATATCAAATGTATTTTATTTATCCCACGTACATTAACTTTAAGGTAGTTTTTGGGTACGCTCCAGCGAAGGTTTCTGGCATTAAAAGTAAAATTTAAAAAACACCACTTATTAGGGGCTGGGGGCCCGTATACCATTTTTATCATTAGTTATATAAAAGTTAATTTAAAAAGTGGTTACTGGGTAAAAGGATGAATTATAGACCAAATTTGATTTTTTTTTGTTTTAAATAAAATTCTATAGGGTAATGAATTGCTAACGTCTGTTCCTTCGGGGATGGGACCCAAAATATGTTTTTCGTAAATATTTAAAGCTTTTTTACCTTTAGATTTTACATAACTTAAATAAATATAGACACGTATCTCTATCATTGGAACATCCTGAATCCAATTTGCACGGGGGCCCGTAATGTCATTTTAGTATCCATTTTCTTTTACACCATCTTGACAAAAATTGACAAATAAATATATCCATCATGATCCAGAATGAAATAAATTGGTGTTTTGAAAATTGCTGTGAAATGGGTTTTCAGCGCTTACTAAAATCCTTACTTCCGCAGCAGAGTGCGGGTATTTGGTTAGTTATTTATATAAATACATTATTTTGTTGATAGATGTTTGTTGAATAGTAGCGTAAAACTAACTATATAAATAACCTTGTATTCTATAGATTGTATTGGAGCAAATGATGTTCAAAAGGAAGAAGTGTTTAGGTGGCCTGATGGGGACGGCTGCCATTTTTAAACGGCATGTGGGTTAGTGGTCAACCAGACAACTACAATAACGACGAGGACTGTGTTATGGTTTACCCCGAGAAAAAAAAGTCAACGATTTGCTGTGTAGCAAGCAAATCTCATTCATGTGCATGGAAAAGCGTAAGTGCTGTAATGCCTAGTCTGAGCGAAGAAATTTTTTAATCACTTATATTAACTTCACCGCCTTCTCTCTCTATCTCTCTCTCTCTCTCTCTCTCTCTCTCTCACTCTGTCTGCGTTCTTCGTCAGGCGGAAAAACAAACGTATAAAATTATCCACTTCCCGTGATGCAATCGAGCTGAATTTAGGCTCATAGACTCATGTCACCCAACAATGCATTGTATTAAAATTTCAGATCGACCGAACGTAAGGTAATTAAATTAATGCATTTATAGTTAATCTATATATAAGTATGTAATTCAAGTTCATAGATTGTTATTATTTTTCTTTCACGTGCCAGTTCACGCAAAGACGCCGACCGTCGATGTCGACACCCCCTCCCGTCCCTTCCCCGGTTTTAAAGCAAGGGGATATCACTCGGTGTCAGTCTGTAAATGTTTGGCGCGTTGGAACATAATCAATACGTTTAGTTATGTGTTATATATAAGGGATTTATAGTAAAAAAAACTTTGTTTTTACGTTTTTTTAAAATTAAATCCCTTATATTAACTTCCAAATCTTGTCTGTCGTGATTCGTACGTCGGGCAGAAAAAAAAAGTCAAAAATGGCGAACTTCCAGTAATGCCATTAAGCTGAAATTTAGCACATAGACTCAAGTCACCTAACAATTCATCGTATTGAAATTTCAGATAGATCGAAAGTACCGTAATTATATTAATGCATTTTTTTAAACATATGCAATTAAAATTCATGATTTGCTATTGTTTTTCTTTCACGTGCCAGTTGAGTTCAGGCATTGACGCCAACCGTCGATGTCCACACTCCCTCCAGTCCTTCCCCCGGTTTTAAAGACAGGGGATATAACTCGGTGTCAGTCTGTAAATGTTTGTCGCGTTGGAACATAATCAATACTTTTAGTTATGTATCATATATAAGGGATTTAGAGTCAAAACTTTGTTTTTACGGAGATGTTTTATTTCTCCGCTCTACCCTACCCGGCTACGTCCAGCACGTTAAACGAAGTCAACAGCAGGTGTAGCAATGTTTCAAAGGCTAGGGTGCAATGCAGGCAGTTCAAGTTTCTGAGATGCACAGCCTGTTTAAGTATGAATGGGTGCGCGTATATACACCCCGACAGTTGTGTTGTCACACCATAAATTGTACCAGTTATTCTTAAAGTATCCGGCGAGATAATTAACTATCTGTAAACTGTTATTTCCTAATGATAGAAAAAGTATAAGGAGCCGAAAAGTTTTAAAATTAAAAACGCTGTTCGCTATAGTTGGCACACTTTCATTACGTTAAGAAGAATTTTTTTTTCTTTAATTTTTTTTTAAATTATTTTTTTTTAATCTTTATTTTTTTAATTTAAAAAAAAATCTTTACTCAATTTACCACACCGATTACCTCACTGTGATTAGCTGCGATTTTAACGCTTAATTCAAGCAAGGGGCTTATAAAGAAAATAATTAGGTCAAGCTTTACCAGGGCTACCTCAATTGCTACAAAGAACTCATTCCATTAGCCAATGAACCGGGTGTTGTTGGTCTTTTCTCATTTGTTTTCTTTATGTTTTTCTTTATGGTATTTAATTTTTTCACGAATTATTTACAAGATCTATATATACTTCTTTATAACAAACATTTTGTTTTAATTTCATGATGTCAGTGAATTAAAAAATAAATGTGAAAACTTTTCATCGGGGTCAATGTTGTTTTCAACCTCAGCTTGTTCTTGGAATGGCGCATTTTCAATAAACGGAAAGTGTTTTAAATACGTCACTGAAGGTAAGACATGGGATCAAGCTCAAGTAATAGCCAAATAAACTTAAACACTGTCAATAACTTGACCGTCCCTTAACTTGTCGGTGGGTCGTTGAGGCACCATCGTGAAACACTAACTCACGCCATTTGTCGCGGTCATGTGCTGCCTTTGGAGAATCAATAAATGACAGGCATCGTCTTCCCATCTCTTCTTTTTGTCTGCCTCTTTTTCTTCCTCACTGGACTGTGCCTTACATTATAGTCTTTGCGAGACCTCCATATCTTGCCACGTGTCTATACCATCGTAATTTCTTCTTCTTGATTGAGGTGAGAAGGTCCTCGTAGGTTCTGATAACCGCAGTTGTTTTGTTGCGGACCACTTCGTTTGTGATGTGCTCTGTGTAGGAAATGTTGAGTATATTTCGGAAACAAATCATCTCTAGCGCATTGATTCTTTTTTGGAGGTATGCAGTGACCGTCAAAGCCTCGCATCCATACAAGAAGACCAACATTGCCAGAGAGCGCATTAATCGAATCTTTGATCTCAGAGAGAGTTTCTTGCTTTGCCGGATGTGTTTTAGTTTGCTCAGCGTTGCGGTTGTCTGTGCCATTCTGGCAAGAATTTCTGGCTTTGAGCCTTCATGGGATATTATGGCACCTAGATATTTAAAGGTGGAGAATTCTTCGAGTTTTAACCGTTTATCCGAATTTTATTTGTGAATGTTCTATTTGTCATGACCTTGGTATTTTCTGCATTGATTCCCATGCCATACGCCTTTGTGGTTTTCTCTAGTTTTGCTGGGAATTCTTTTAGTTCTTTCTGGCTGCCCGCTAGGCCGTCTATATTATCGGCAAAGCTTAAGTTGATTATAATTCTCCCTCCGATTTCCTACTGTTCCGATATGGTTTTCTAGCACAGCTGTCATAATCCTTTCAAGGAAGAGGTTGAAGAGGATGGGGGAAAGTAAGCATCTTTGTCTGACACCAATAGGGGCCTTTAACCAATCTCCCAGCTTGCTGTTGAAGAGTACTATGCTAGTTGCTCTATTGTACGGGTTCTTGATCACTTCAATGAGGTTTGCATTAATGTTGAATAGTCATCTTAAAGAAATATATTTTAAATGTTTAAATACATGTAAATCTTCATTAAAATCATATTCAATAAATTATATACATTTCAGTTATACCGTGAGTCTCTTCCTGGAGGAGGCGTGCTTGCTCAGGTTAATTCAAAAGCTGAACTTCTTCAGCTAGAACCTTTCAAATTTTGTATCAACTCCCATTTTATGTTTCTTATGATTACCATAAAATATATATTTTAAAATAAATGCTTTCCACCCCTTATTTAATATTTAATATATATATTTAAACTAATAAAAGGCAAAGCTCTTAATCACTCACTCATCATTAATTTGCCAGCCTCCATCTTTTTCATGTTTTTTGTGACTCTTGAATACGTTAGAAATCGAAAACAATATAGAAATTACTTACAGTGCATTTCACGGATTTGTAAATATGTAAATTTTATACAAGTTGTTAATACTTTTACGTGCAAATATAATATATAAACTATGAATAATATAAAAGCCGAAGTCACTCACTCACTGTCTCCGTAACGCTGAGGGACATAGTACAACTGTCCATAGCATTTAAAAAAAGGCATTATTTTGGTTTCAAGATTAACATAGCGTGTGGTGTTTTGCCGTAAAATATTATCTGACGTCAATTACCCAAGCAGTTATAAAATAATTTTTGCACATTTCAGGAGTTTAATATTTCTTATAATCCAAAAAGGATAAGATACTTGGGCTTTTGAAAAAAGTTGGCGCCCTAGGCGCCCTAGGCGCCCTACAACTCTTAGGTATAGTTTCAAAACATAATCTTACTATTAACATTTTGCATTATAGATTGGATAGGAGCCAATGGCATCAAAATAGAAGGCGCATATACGTGGACTGATGGGTCAGCAACAAACTTTAACGGCATGTGGGCTCCAAGACAACCAGACAACTGGAATAACGAGGACTGTGTTAGGGTTTTCGACAGTGGCAAAGATATCAACGACATCATGTGTAGCACGCCACTGCCGTTTATGTGTATGGAAAATTGTAAGATTTAATTTATTATTTTTTTAGATTGTCATGAATATAGATTTGATAACAAAACAGTTATCTTAAACGACAGAACATGACTTAATTCTGTAAATGTAATAGAATGTACAAACACATTATTATTTTTTGTCAAAATAATCAAATATTATTTTTTTAGCTTCAGCGGGAACAGAGAAACAACCAAGGGAGTATTTAGGCTTTGTGGTCATATAACAAACATTAACTTCGTTTCATTACAGTTGTTGATCAATATAAATGGATGTATACTTTTTTAAAATATACCTTTTTACCAAAAAAAAAGGATTAAAAAACATGAACACTTTCACACAAGTTCTTTTATCAAACTTTAGAAAAAAGGAACAATTAAAATATATATATTTTTTATCAATACTCTGTTATTTAATAATAACCTGTTGGCATTCATCCTTTATATCATTCCAAATATTTTTTTTAAAAACAAAATTAATAGAAAAACCCGTCTTTTGTTTCTTACTTTTTGTTTCCTTCTTTTTTTTAAATGTGATATTTTCTTAGTAAAATGAGCAACGCAGTTTTATAAAGCAAGTCATGAACTTTACAGTTAAATTATTGAAAAAAAGTTAGAAATTACCTTGGTCAGTAATAATCGTGGATTAAAAAAAAACTAGTTAAATGAGGTACAGGATGGTAAAATGAAAAATCAACGAAACTTTCATTACGAAACTTAGGATATAGATTTAAAAAAATAACAGTTATAAATATATTAATTTTTAAATAATAAACATTACAGTTTACCCATCCTAAATGACATAATATTATGTTAAAGAATATTAAATCAACAAACACTAACTACTGAAAATGATAAAAATTAAATTGCATAATCATTAGTTTTAGCTTGTTTTATTAGCTTAATTATAGCAATTGTATAGACTTCAATTAATTTTTTAATAAAATAACAGAAAGTTTAAATAGTAAAAAAAAAGTATAACATAAGTAGGTTAAAGGTGTGATGAATATTGGAAAAAAATATGCAAATGTTTTTCGACAGTGTGTGTGTGGGTGGGTGGGTGTTCTGTGTTCTTGTGTTTCAGAATCTTTGTAAGTTAAGCATGAAATTAGCTGTTTTCATTATTTAACATCTTGCGTCACTATTTATTTATTAGTTGAATGCAAATACACTTACAAAATCTGTATATCTTTTACAGCTACATAGATGTACCAATATGCATCTTGTAAATAAAGTAAAGAACTCTTTATGCTAAAATGAATTTCATTGTAACATCTGATGTTAAATACAAGTGTACTGCCAATCAGCGCAGCATCACTAGGTCGGTCGGTCGGCCGCAGACACCACGAGTTAATATAAAGGATTTAAATAAGAAAAACCCGTAAAAAACCAAGTTTTTGACTATAAATCCTTTATGTACGAGAAGTAATTAAAAGAATGTTCATTATAATACGCAGCGCCAGACCATCCAGAAATACAAAATTGTAGTTGTGTCGTAAAACGTGTTTAATATAATGCGCACCGATCAGGAATATGTTTATAAAAAGAGCTGTCAATAAAATACGCACCTTATTGCGCGACAGAAAGGTTGTTCAATATAATACGCACCGCGACGCTCTATCTCAAAAAATAGCATGATACATAGGAATAAATAAAATCACAAAGCACTGATAAATATATAAGTAATATGAAGAAGATGCTGAAAACACTTAGATGGCTAGATGAGAAATAACACTTTTTAAAAGGTAAATTACATTTCTATGAGACATAGTAAAATTAACCTGTGTTACCTAAATGTTTTAATGATTAATACATTGATCTTAGAATCAAAATCAATAAAATTAACTTTGTAGTTGTTACACACATGGCTAAATACTTAATGTTGATTTGTTAATTAAAACATTCAGCTAATCAGAATAACCATAAAACTGCTTGTAATTTAACGAAAACATTGCTCCAAATCTCTTATTATCATAATGCCAATAACAAATTGTAGTACATGTACTATACTTATTTTTAATATCATAATAACAAGGTAATAAAAAAAAGTAAAAACCAAGTTTTTGACTAGAAATCCTTTATGTACGAGAAGTAGCTAAAAGAATGCTCATTATAATACGCAGCGCCAGACCATCCAGAAATACAAAATTGTAGTTGTATCGTAAAACATGTTTAATATAATGCGCACCGATCAAGAATATGTTTATAAAAAGTGTTGTCAATAAAATACGCACCTTATTGCGTGACAGAAAGGTTGTTCAATATAATACGCACCGCGACACTCCATCTCAAAGAATAACATGATACATATAGATAATTAAAATAATCTAAAAATTCAATAATTTAATTACGGTACATGCGATTGATATTTTGATACATCGTTTTTATCACCGACACAAAACTGTCTGCAATATTTTAGCTCGCTAGCTTACGAGGAAATGGGTTAAAAATCGATCCAAAATGTTGGCGAAAAGCAAACACTCAGACATACAGAAATGACGAGTTAATATAAAGGATTTAATAAAACAAAACCGTAAAAAAACAAGTTTTTGACTATAAATCCTATATGTATGAGACGTAACTAAAAGAATGTTCATTATAATACACAGCGCAAGATCATCCAAAAATACAAATTTGTAGTTGTGTCGTAAAACATGTTTAATATAATGCGCACCGATCAGGAATATGTTTATAAAAAGTGTTGTCAATGAAAAACGCACCTAATTGCGCGACAGAAAGGTTGTTCAATATAATGCGCACCCTTACATTCTATCTCAAAAAATAACATGATACATAGGAATAAATAAAATTATCTAAAAAATCAATAATTCAATTAAAATACATGTGATCGATCTGAATATTTGATACATTGTTTTTATCATCGCCACCAAACTGCCTACTAAATTTCAGCTCGCTAGCTTACGAGGAAGTGGGTTAAAAATCAATCCAAAGTTTTGGCGACCGACAAGAAATAAAGCAACCAGACACCACGAGTTAATATAAAGGATTTAATAAGAAAAACCCGTAAAAAACCAAGTTTTTGACTATAAATCCTTTATGTACGAGAAGTAATTAAAAGAATGTTCATTATAATACGCAGCGCCAGACCATCCAGAAATACAAAATTGCAGTTGTGTCGTAAAACATGTTTAATATAATGCGCACCGATCAGGAATATGTTTATAAAAAGAGCTGTCAATAAAATACACACCTTATTGCGCGACAGAAAGGTTGTTCAATATAATACGCACCGCGACGCTCTATCTCAAAAAATAGCATGATACATAGGAATAAATAAAATAATATAAAAAATCAATAATTTAATTACGGTACATGCGATCGATCTGAAATTTTGATACATTGTTTTTATCATCGGTACAAAACTGCCTGCAAAATTTCAGCTCGCTATCTTGCGAGCAAGTGGGTTAAAAATCGATCAAAAGTTTTGGCGACAAGGTCGGTCGGTCGGCCGCAGACACCACGAGTTAATATAAAGGATTTAATAAGAAAAACCCGTAAAAAACCAAGTTTTTTACTATAAATCCTTTATGTACAAGAAGTAATTAAAAGAATGTTCATTATAATACGCAGCGCCAGACCATCCAGAAATACAAAATTGCAGTTGTGTCGTAAAACGTGTTTAATATAATGCGCATCGATCAGGAATATGTTTATAAAAAGAGCTGTCAATAAAATACGCACCTTATTGCGCGACAGAAAGGTTGTTCAATATAATACGCACCGCGACGCTCTATCTCAAAAAATAGCATGATACATAGGAATAAATAAAATAATCTAAAAAATCAATAATTTAATTACGGTACATGCGATCGATCTGAAATTTTGATACGTTGTTTTTATCATCGGTACAAAACTGCCTGCAAAATTTCAGCTTGCTATCTTGCGAGCAAGTGGGTTAAAAATCGATCAAAAGTTTTGGCGACAAGCAAGCAAGCAAGCAAGGTCCGCCGCAGACACCACGAGTTAATATAAAGGATTTAATAAAAACAACCCGTAAAAAACCAAGTTTTTGACTATAAATCCTTTACGTATGAGACGTAACTAAAAGAATGTTCATTATAACACGCAGCGCAAGACCATCCAAAAATACAAAATTGCAGTTGTGTCGTAAAACGTGTTTAATATAATGCGCACCGATCAGGAATAGGTTTATAAAAAGTGTTGTCAGTAAAATACGCACCTTATTGCGCGACAGAAAGGTTATTCAATATAATACGCACCGCGACGCTCTATCTCAAAAAATAGCATGATACATAGGAATAAAAAAAATAATCTAAAAAATCAATAATTTAATTACGGTACATGCGATCGATCTGAAATTTTGATACATTGTTTTTATCATCGGTACGAAACTGCCTGCAAAATTTCAGCTCGCTATCTTGCGAGCAAGTGGGTTAAAAATCGATCAAAAGTTTTGGCGACAAGCAAGCAAGCAAGCAAGCAAGCAAGCAAGGTCCGCCGCAGACACCACGAGTTAATATAAAGGATTTAAAAAGACTGTAAGACGCTGCACAACTAATGTGTTAATGACAAGGAGCTTGCAGAGAGTAGACTTTTTAATCAAAGGTTTTCATAAAAAAACATCTAAAATATAAGGACACACTCTAAATAGTTTATTTGCTAATGTCCTTGAAATATTTTATTTGGGGTCTCAACCAAATGTAGAGTTCATTCAAACAATTATATCAAAAATAAATTTAAAAAATCAAACTTAATAACAAATGGTGTACGCGGCTTATTTAAAGTAATTTTTTTTAAAAACAATATATGTATTTCTAGACAATCATATATTTGTCAAACGTTTTTTTCATTTCATATTGTTAATATCTTGTTAACACAATGAGAAAGACATGTCACACTAATTTATTGGAAAGAATTAAATAAGAACTTATTCCACAAATAGTTCTAAATAAAAACAACCCGTAAAAAACCAAGTTTTTGACTATAAATCCTTTACGTATGAGACGTAACTAAAAGAATGTTCATTATAACACGCAGCGCTAGACCATCCAAAAATACAAAATTGCAGTTGTGTCGTAAAACGTGTTTAATATAATGCGCACCGATCAGGAATAGGTTTATAAAAAGTGTTGTCAGTAAAATACGCACCTTATTGCGCGACAGAAATGTTGTTCAATATAATACGCACCGCGACGCTCTATCTCAAAAAATAGCATGATACATAGGAATAAATAAAATAATCTAAAAAATCAATAATTTAATTACGGTACATGCGATCGATCTAAAATTTTGATACATTGTTTTTATCTTCGGTACGAAACTGCCTGCAAAATTTCAGCTCGCTATCTTGCGAGCAAATGGGTTAAAAATCGATCAAAAGTTTTGGCGACAAGCAAGCAAGCAAGCAAGGTCGGCCGCAGACACCACGAGTTAATATAAAGGATTTAATAAGAAAAACCCGTAAAAAACCAAGTTTTTGACTATAAATCCTTTATGTACGAGAAGTAACTAAAAGAATGTTCATTATAATACGCAGCGCCAGACCATCCAGAAATACAAAATTGAAGTTGTGTCGTAAAACATGTTTAATATAATACGCACCGATCAGGAATATGTTTATAAAAAGAGCTGTCAATAAAATACGCACCTTATTGCGCGACAGAAAGGTTGTTCAATATAATACGCACCGTGACGCTCTATCTAAAAAAATAGCATGATACATAGGAATAAAAAAAATAATCTAAAAAATCAATAATTTAATTACGGTACATGCGATCGATCTGAAATTTTGATACATTGTTTTTATCATCGGTACGAAACTGCCTGCAAAATTTCAGCTCGCTATCTTGCGAGCAAGTGGGTTAAAAATCGATCAAAAGTTTTGGCGACAAGCAAGCAAGCAAGCAAGCAAGCAAGGTCGGTCGGTCGGCCGCAGACACCACGAGTTAATATAAAGGATTTAAAAACAGTACTTGTCCGACAACATTTATAAATCCAATATGTTGTCATATTGCTAAAAGTGTATTTTATGGTAGACGTAGAACTGATGGAGAGTTGTATTAATTGCATCCTCTTCAAAGCTACTAATGGTGTAAAGCAGGATTGTATTATGGCCCTAGAACTGTTTACTTTCATGTTCTCAGCAATGCTGACAGAGACCTTCAGTTATTGTATTATGGCCCTAGAACTGTTTACTTTCATGTTCTCAGCAATGCTGACAGAGACCTTCAGTGATTGTATTATGGCCCTAGAATTGTTTACTTTCATGTTCTCAGCAATGCTGACAGAGACCTTCAGTGATTGTATTATGGCCCTAGAACTGTTTACTTTCATGTTCTCAGCAATGCTGACAGAGACCTTCAGTGATTGTATTATGGCCCTAGAACTGTTTACTTTCATGTTCTCAACAATGCTGACAGAGACCTTCAGTTATTGTATTCTGGCACAAAAGAACCGAGTTTTTTGTTGGGAAGAGCAATGTGAAGTGGGATCCGCTAATAGAACCTCATAAAGGGCTTATGCAACCGTTTGCACATCAAGTTAGGCCTCATTAAGTAATTTGTCACTGATCTTGACAAGAAGTCAGTAGTATTTCATTACCTCCAAGATCTTTTTCCAAAGCTGCCCGAGGCTAAGGTCATGGCTGGTAAATTCGTCAGACCAAAGATCAAGAAGATCATAGAAATTGAGGATTTCGCAAAGCTGTTGAACAGGACGGAGAGAGTGGCATGGAGCAGTTTCGTTGCAGTTGTTCAGGGCTTCCTTGGTAATCACAAAGCTGAAAACTATGTGGAGTTGGTGCAGAATCTCATAAAGAATTACGCCAAAATGGGATGCATAATGTTTCATATCCTTGATTCGCATCTCGACAAATTCAAGCAGAACATGGGCACTTACTCCGAGGGGCAAGGCCAGCGCTTTCATCTAGATATAATAGACTTTGATGGTCGTTAACAACGACAGTATAACGAAAACATGATGGGGAGACTACATTTGGGGGCTACTTCGAGAGAGAGATTCACAGTACAATCGTAAATCTAGAAAATCTACACATTTTTTAACCTTGGTGTATGGTTTCCGACTGTGTTTGTCTATTCATTGTGCAGTTTTTGTTTTTACCTGATCATAATGACGAAAATGAAAAAAAAATCGTTATATTTTCACACAAAAACGAGTCTTCTTTCTGCTGTTGTCGTGTAAGCAAAGTTTGTGCTTAATGAAGTCATTTTTCACATACTTTAGCAATTGAAATATAACACTTAGAAGCCAAGAACAAAAATTGTGTTACATAGTGTAATGAACGTTAAAATACAAGAAAATTAATACTTTTTTCCCACTTTTAAAAAGGTTCCTGTACACCATACCGTTGCGTACCGTCACAAAAAGCACTATATATATGTATATATGATGTTTTTGTATTGTTTCTAAACAAATATTTTTTTAAAAATTAATAAAATAAAAATATTATATTAAAATCCAAACATAAAGTCATTTCGGAAATTACTTACGTGAACATTGACTCTGTTTTTAGCAAGATAATCTTTATCATAATACTTTAACTTTTAATCTATTTAAATCTTCTACTCTAGCATAAATTCCGTATTATTTCTTGTGACCTATGTCAAGGTATACATCCTGTGTTAGATATTTTGGTTCAGTTCTTTCTGATAGTCTTCGCATGATGGTTCCTTTTCCCTAAGATTGTCTTCCCATTAGGTTTTTCTTTTTTTATTAAGTTTTCCTGTACGCAGAGGCGTCACTAGGGTTGGTGTCACCCGGGGCGGTAGCACATGGTGTCACCCCTTCACGACTGAAGGGGCCGTCCATAAATGACGTCTCGCGAGGTTGCCGATTTTTTTACCCCACACTCATTCTTTGTCACAAAAACTAAGACTCGACCCCTTTTTAACGATATGACGTCACTAAGCTTTGACACCCCTCTCCCAAGCCGTATTTTCTCAATAAAAATTAGCATGTTGGAAATTTATTTTTTTCATTTAAATATGTATTTAGGGTAAGTCTGCACTGCAATATCGTAACACGCGTGAAGTCATTGAAAACGCAATCAAATATTTAAGTTGAACTTTTATTTAAAGTTTCGCGTTTTTGATGTGACGTCACATTTCTTAAACACACCCCTCCTCGTACCACATCGTTACAGATGCGTGGACCCCCCCTATGTCGGATTAAAAGGGGGGATGCTGAACGGGCTAAAGCCCCCAATAATTTAAGGGCCCCCAAACTTTTTATGAATTATAGTGTATAATAAAGATGCAGGCATTATGTTTGTACGAATCCCTGAAAATGCCTTGGACAGTCATACGGCAAGACTGCAAATGAGTAGGAAGTATAACGGAAACAAGGCTATTCTTCGTGAGAAGTGCATTGTAGGTCATTATGTGCCGTGCACATCTCATTCCTTTAATTTGGTTGGGAAAAGAGCAGCAAAATTTACAATTTATAATTATTGTGCAAATCGTTTACTGAATGGTAGCAATTTCTACTCACACACTTCGCACGGTGTGCTGTGATCACTACATGCTAAGCATGCACGATGTTTCATTTTTATATGACGTCACTAGCCTAGGGGTAGGTAGATCACACATTTGTGACGATGTGTGACGAGAGGGAGATCATGTGATGATTAAAGCCTTGATTTTATTTTATATGTGAGTAATTGTGTATGATTTTTCTATTTCATTTCTATACGTTGTATGGTTGACTCATCCACGCATTTAAGAGCCTTGAACTGCAAAAGAAATTGATGAAATGCAGACTTGTTAATGGCAGTTAAAACATTTTTACGAATAATTCAGAAAGTGTTAAACAAGACTGAAAATTATGTCATTTCTTAGATTCATAAAAATATTTATGTGGGGAATAAAATAGCAGATGATTTTTTTCTAATATAAACAACATAAGTAAAGATTATTACTAATTTTTAACGATTGATCCTGCCCAAAAATTGTCTAAATTTCACATCAACGGTCGGTGCTTTGTGGAGCTGCGCTGTTTATTTTTTACAATCCTTTATATTAACTCGTGGTGTCTGGTTGCTTGATTGCTTGTCGGTCGCCAAAACTTTGGATCGATTTTTAACCAATTTTCTCGTAAGCTAGCGCGCTGACATTTAGCAGGCAGTTTTGTGGCGATGATAAAAACTCTGTAACAAAATTTCAGATCGATCGCATGTACAGTAATTAAATTATTGAATTTTTAGATTATTTTATTTATTCCTATGTGACATGTTATTTTTTGAGATAGTGTCGCGGTGCGTATTATATTGAACAACCTTTCTGTCGCGCAATAGAGTGCGTATTTTATTGACAACACTTTTTGTAAACATATTCCTGATTTTGCATTATGTTAAACATGTTTTACGACACAACTGCAATTTTGTATTTTTGGATGGTCTTATAATAAACATTCTTTTAGTTACGTCTCGTACATAAAGGATTTATAGTGAAAAACTTGGTTTTTACGGGTTTTTTTATTTTTAATTAGGATCTGATAAGTTAATTTAAATCTTGAACATTTAAAGTCTTTTTTTTTCTTTCTGCTCTGTAGGAAACAAAATCAAACACATACGTCATGTGTATCAATCTTGTTCCGTTATGGTATAAAATAATATTATGGTAGCATGTTGTTTTGGATTCATATATTTGGCTTTAGAATTTACGATATGGGTCTGCGGCATAAACTGACTTCCTAACAATAACTATCAAAGTAGATCACGAAAGACGGGTAGCCAGACAGCAATTACGTAGGTAAGTATGGAATATCACGAGGTAGTTAAAAGCATTTTAAGCAGGACAAGCTTTGCTAATACTCTTGGTCTTAATACAAAACAAATTATTAGCACTTTTATTATTTCTAAAACTCTAAAGGTCAATAGGGATGTATAGAAGGTGCATGGCATTTTTAAATTTGATAATAAATTTAGCATTATAACTTTATCTTAGATAATATGATAACATTCAGCCATTCATACATTTATTCAAGTTAATTGACTTCCCATTGATAAAAGTTTAGTTATGCCTAAAAATACAAGGGCAGCTACTTTGGTTGCACGGTGTAGTATGAAGGAATCATTCAGTTGTGTCCATTGAACCTTTTTTTTTCTCGAACATAATGTTTCTAGCATGGCAATATTATGTGTGGCATGATTAAAGTAAGAACTTTCAAATATTGTTGTACAGCGTATCCTCATTACTTGAAAATATTTGAGAACATTAACTAATAGTTATTAACGTTGTGAACTTAATTATTTAGTATATATACTAGTATTTTACTGTATTGTAGTGCATTTTTTAATTTATCTCAACAAAGTATTACTTACTATCATGTCTTAATACCTGATAGAAAACTACGTCATTTAACTCAACAAGTTATTTTACATAGACAATCTTTTTTCGAGGGTAAATAACTGCGACATTTAACTCAGCTAGCTAATAGAATAATAGCCTACTACCGAGTAGTGGACTTCGCAATTTATTTCAAACAACTAGTACATACAACGATATGTTACAGCCGTTTAGTGACCTGATACATTAAACTCTACCAATGAGTACATATACTGTTTTCTTACTACCCGGAGTGAACGATGTTGGTAAAGTCAAACCTTTAATACATAGACCGATATATTATTTTTGAGATAGAAAGTTGATCAATCAAAAACGCATCACAAATTAGGTTGCAATATTAATTAATAAGGAAACAATTTTTTATTAGGAAACTATGCAACATTTTAATTCAATTTTTTTAAAACAATATAAAAGCCCAGGTCACTCATTCTGTAACGCTAAGGGACATAATCAGCATTTTTTTTTAAATTGAACATGTAGACGTAAAATCATAATCATTTTGGTTTCGAGATTAACAAAGCGTTTGCTGTTTCTCGCTGTAAAATATACGACGTCAATTATTTAATTTTGGAAAAGGCAACGATGTAAAAAGAGCCATTAATATTTTTGCTGACGTTAACGCTAAGGGTCATAATCAGCATAAATATCGAGAATATACCGGTTATAATTAATGAACTAGATTTACTTATTCATTGTATTTATTGAACTCATTCACTTACCAATTTTTGGCTGTCGAACTGACGCGTGACTTTAAATAAAAGTTCCATTTCAATATATGATTGAACTTGAACTTGAACTATCTCTTAACCCATCGTTGGGTCGTTTGGGCACCATCGTGCTGAACACTATCTCATGCCATTTGTCCCGGGCCTCTGCTGCCTTTTGAGAGTAGCTGAATGACAGGCTGGTCAACTCCTTTTTATCGTCTTCCCATCTCGTCCTTTGTCTGCCTCTTTTTTTTCCTCCCTGGACTGTTACTTGCAATATAGTATTTGCGAAACCTCTAGATCTTGTCACGTGTCCATACCATCGTGGTTTCCTCTTCTTAATTGAGGTGAGAAGGTCCTTGCAGGGGCCAATGACAGTACTTATTGTGTTGTGGACCGCTTCGTTAGTGATGTGCGCTGTGTATGAGATGTTCAATATCTTTCTTAAACATCTCATCTTTAGCGCATTGATTATTCTTTAGAGGTCTGCAGTGAGCGTCCAAGCCTCACAACCATACAATAAGACCGACATCGCTTGAGAGTGCATTAGTCGGATCTTTGATATCAGGGCGAGTTTCTTGCTTTGCCAGATGAGCTTTATTTACTCAATGCTGCCATTTTTTTGGGCGAATCTGGCAAGAATTTCTGACTTTGAGCCTTCGTCGGATATTATGGCCCCTAGATATTTAAAGATGGAGACATCTTCGAGTTTCGGCCCGTTTATCCGAATCTCATTTGTGAATTTTCTATTTGCCATGAGCTTGGTCTTTTCTACATTGATTTCCATGCCGTACGCATTTGCTGTTTTCTCTAGTTTTTCAAGGAATTCTTTCATTTTGTACTCGCTGCCAGCTAGGCCGTCTATGTCATCGGCGAAGCGTAGGTTTGTTATAATCCTCCCTCTGATGCTGACTGTTCCGACATGGTTTTCTAGCACATCTGTCATAATCCTTTCAAGGAAGAGGTTGAAAGGGATGGGGAAAAGTAAGCATCCTTGTCTGACACCAACAGTGGTCTTGAACCAATCTTCCAGCTTATTGTTGAAGAGTACTGCGCTGGTTGCTCTGTTGTATATGGTCTTGATCACTTCAATGAGGCTTGTAATATATGATTACCGACACTTTATTTAATGACGCTTTACATGGCTTCACGAATGTTATGATATTAGAGTGCATTCTTACACTAAGAACATATTTTAATATTTTTTTAAAATGATTTGAAACATGTTCATTTTCAAATAGAAAATACAGCTTTTATGGGGGGGGGGCTTTGTGACGTCATATTTAAGAAGGTGTGTACGTTTTTGTAACGACGTGTGACAAGAGGGGAGGGGGTGAAAAATCAGAAAAAACGCGTGACGTCATTTATGGACGGCCCCTTTATTAAGTTTCGTTATGGTAAAAAGATGAATTAAGATTTTCTTTACAGTCATAATGACTTTATATTTCCTTTTGTTTCTTTTTTAAAAAATATTTCTTTGTCATGTTTCTGTCCTCAGGTGTGCAGACTTAAAAACTTAAAAATCATTTTCATTACTGAGACGTTTCCCAGAGGTATGCCTGCCGGGGGCTGAGGAAAAGTGGAGATAAACATTTTCAAATGGTCACTTTCAATGCGATGGTCACACGATCAACGTGACAATAGTAACAATGTTTGTGATTATGCTGAAGACATTCTTTTGTCCCGGAATCCTGGTTTAAGATGACAGGCTTGATAGAGATTCTCTCAGTTGCGTAGCTAGAACTTTTGCGGCCCGGGGCGGTATCCAATTTGCCGCCTTTTTATGGGCCGTCCATAAATATCGTCAGGCACCTGGGGCGAGTCACACATTTGAAGTCACATCAAAATGCGCAACTTTAAATAAAAGTTCCACTTTAATATATGATAACCGGCACATTATTTAATGACGTTTTATATTGCTTCACACGTGTTACGATATTAGACTGCAGCCGTACACTAAAACATATTTAAATGACCCCAAAAATGTTTTGAAACATGGTCATATTCAAATGGAAAATACGCTTTTATTTGGGGGGGGGTGCTTTGTGACGTCATATTGAAGAATGGGTCTAAGTTTGTGTGACTAGAGGGGAGGGGGTAAAAAATCAACCAGAATCGCGTGACGCGTTTTATGGATGACCCTTTAAGTCAATCATATGATGTTTTTTGTTTTTTTTAATAAATTAATAAACATTAATAAATAAGTGTAATTGAAACGTGGGGAACATTTTTACCATTGCATGCCTTATTTATGTAAGCATTAATAAAAGAGACCGCATAAAATGATATACCAATCAATACACATTTAATAAAATACAAGATACCATTTTTAAAGGCTACAAGAAAGTTATTGAGGTCGCAGGTCCCCCCCCCCACCCCCAAATGAGATAAAACATATTACAAATTTATACCCAAAAAACATTACCAATTAAAATGAGTTTTATTTTTTATGTCTAAATTTAGGATTTGCTTTATAAACAAATAAATTGTATACATTAGTATGAAACATATTTAATAATAAAAACATAAAAGAAAATAACATGTTTCAAATATTTGCCGTCAATTCAAAATTAAAGAAGGTAAAAGAAAGAAACACGCAATTTAAAATGTACTAGATACGCCCTGCGGCGTAGCATAAGCCGCAGACTTGCTCGTGGATAGTGCAAAGAAATGCGAGTGAACAGCTGACGCAGTGTTGGTCTCGAGACATTCGGTTATCTACCTGCCCACAACTCTTCACCACCCTAGCTTGCAAACCGTAAACTGTGATTGGCCGACCCTAGCGTGGGTAACCACTAAACTACGAACCACATGTTATTCTATTAAAGAACAGCGCAAGTGAATGTAAGAGCCATTGTTGCCCCTCTCTCCACCACCTCCGCTTGCCAAACCACAAACTGGTCGACCTCAGCGAGGGCCATTAGTCATGCTTATTTTGCAAATAAATGCTTTGGTTAATTATATATATATATATAGATGTTCACACCCACATATAAACAACAAAAGTATACGGAAAAAAAAGAAGAAAAAAAGATTCGCCACAAGTTATAAACTTGAAGCTCACCAATGGAGCCCTATTCTTTTTGTGTTATATTACACTTCTCTTTTCTTATCTTATATGATACAGATGCTCCTTATATATTATAGAAACGTGTCTTACTAATCCATGGTTTATTTCTATTCTTACATTTATATTAGAGTTTTATAAAGCAATCTCTATTTTTTGTAGACATGAGAAAATGTATTCTGTGTCCTTGTATCCGAATAAAAGCGTGTTTAAATGTATTGTGTGAACCCATTTTTTATTGACACCGTTTTCCAATATATTGATTGTAAGAAATACAAATAATTTAATTACTTAATTAATGTAGACTCACGCTTAATTTTTCGCTAATGATCTATTACAACTGTTTTACTACATCATAAATTTTTACTAAAAATGCATATTATTTCTAATTGATATGTGCATGTGTGAGTGTGTGTGTGTTTGTGTTTCTGTGCTGCTGTTGGTATTTAATTAGATGCTTGTCTTGATAATATAACTATACAAAACAAATATAGTTTCAATTTCATTGATGCACAAATACGACAACTTTTTTTTTATCTATAAATAAGAAAACCGCGTTATGTAATAGGATGTGCAACAATTTTTTTTCCCGTCAGCGTCATACTACAAAGCACCAGTGCTGACTTACTTCGTATTAAATTTTAATTGATAAATTTAGATGAGAACGTTAACGATAGTAAATCGTTCTAAATGGCAAAGTGCTTTCGCTCGGCTCCAAATCTATTCAAGGAATACACATTTCTTCTTCTTTATTGCTCCATGTGATAATTTCAGCTTTGATACAGTTTTGATCAAGGCTTCTGACTAATAATCTTGTTCAATTTAGTAAACCCTTTTTTGGATTAAAATATCTTAGAAGCATGATAAAAGCTTCAAATTTCAATTTTAACATATGTGGTGGCATTCCTAAATGGCATTTTGAATGCAAAAACTCAGCAGGAAAGTCAATGAAATCATTTTTATCTTCTGATATCTTATAATCAAGACTCACAAAGACAGCTTCATTTCCTGGAATTAGTTCAAGTATTTTCAAGTTGAGCTCCGTTACATCGACATTTTTGGGGGTGATAATTATTCTTTTTGCAGTTTCATCAACTTCATCTGGAGCTGTTGTCTTTATTGAACTACCAAATATGATTTTATTATCTCTTCGCTTTCAACCATGCCATGGGGTATTTCAATTAATTCTGTATCCAAATCGTTATCATTTGTTAAATTACCATTACCTAAGCGCAACACCCAATCATTAAATTCATGTTGACCTGCAGATCGCATGTTCGTAGTTAAACTTTGCTGTTTGACGTGATGCCATAATGGAAAAATTTTACACACAATTCAATCATATCGGTAACACTGCCTCTTGGGACTACATTTGATGTTTGTCGAAAGTCACCGCCTAAAATCAGAATTTTTCCACCCAATTTGTCGAGTGTCATTCATGATTTCTCTAAGCAACAGATCAATGACGCGTAGAGAGTGAGTAGATAACATAGATGCCTCATCAATTATTATCATAGATGCCTCTTTGAGTTTGTTTGATTCAACCGATGGAACCTTCATATTGGAAACAGATGTTTCATTTGCTGATAATGGAATTTTAAATCCACTATGGGCGGCTCGACCAACTGTCAATAAATCTCCTGCAATTCCTGTTTGTTGCAAAAGCTTTAACACATTAGCCTTTTAGACGTGCTAAACACATCAAAGTATTGTAAAGATACGTCTTTCACGAGCCTCCAGGCCCATCAATGAAGAAGAATCGTGATTCAGCGTTGGTGTCATCAAGTGATACTGATATCTCATCAAAACTTAGTCTTTGTAAAGGATTCAATGTAGGAATTAAACTGTTTGCTTTTTCTGCATGTTCAGTAGTATCGAAAACGTGTTCTACAATTTGAATTGGACCTGATTCAGGCAAATCGAAACCGCCACATTTGATGCCATGCATTCTTAAAACAGCCTCGATATCTTGAAGTGCTTTTTTTCTGCTACGAAGCCATCGAAGCGTCTTAAATAATCGGATAAAAATAACTCCCTATAAATTTCAAACAGAGCGGTTAGATTTTTGGGTGAATTGAAAATGCAGATCAATGCAAATGTCAAGCATCTGCGATGGCATACAAACAATACATGCTGCATCTTAGCACCTTACCCATTCCGAGTCATCTTCAAGAAGATTTCTTTTAATAGCAGCACTTTTGAATGATTCTTGAACTACTCCATCAACAGATTTTATTTGTCCAAAACTTTGGGCGCCTCGAATATATTGAAGCAATAATATGAGGTAAAATCTTTCATGATCTTTTGGACTAACTGCATACATACGTCATACAACTTTATCTCCTCCTTTTTGTCTCACTTTCCATATACTTCTTGTCTTATCAAAAACATAGTGTTTCGGAATTTCTGTGTACAAATATTGTCTTGCATTTACGTTGTGGGTATTTAATTCAAACAATGCTGTCACATGTGTGATTCAAGTATCATCTCTATCAATCGCTTGATTTTCTCGTCTTTGAAAATAAACCATTTGTTCATCAGGAAGGTGAACGGCAAGACGATAAACAATGTGTGAACGATCGTGCATTGGATTTTGAAGAAGTCTCCAAATCGCCTCTGGAGCGCAGACATATCGTGCATCAATAAATTGTTTTATTTCAACGTGTGCAATCCCATTTTTTGAATTCAATTCGACTGAGGCACAATCATAATCTTAATAAATATATTTGTAAATATATTTAATGGCCTTAATAGATGGACATGATTCTACGTTAATATGACAATTATATTTACGTGTAAGGAATTTATTATAAGGAAGAACAAAACGATTGTCGACAGTCCAATTTCCAAATGCAACTTTTATTCCTTCACGTCTTCGATAAATAGGATAACCATCAACTTCTGCAATAGTATGTGGAGAAAAGTGTTTCCGAAAATTCTTGATGCATTCATTATTTTCCATGCACGGTGCATTTGGGTTTTGTACACTGCATGGACCATGTATCATTGTACGAACGACAGTCTCATACAGCTCTGGGTCTTGATTACGATTAGGTATTTCAGCACAAATAAAAAGATCAATCTTTTCAGCTGTGTTAATTTTACAATCATTGGAAAAAATAAAGAGCATGAGCGCGTGAGGAAGTCCTCGTTTCTGAAACTCAATTGTATACACATAAGCTTTAATATGTCCAAACACTCTATGCATAACCATATTTTGATTGAGTGATTTTAATTTGATGTTGAAAATGTGTGCAACTAAATCCGGTCTATCGAATAGGTTGTCTCGAATTTCTGGCCGGTTTGGATTGCCTGTCATAGTTATAAAGAGATCAGGTTTGCCTTGTGTTGCAACAATTGCCATTGCATCATGAAATTTTTCTCTCATGTTTGGGGCTGATCCTTTAAAAAGATGATGGCAAAATCGCCATACGACCAACAGATGTTCCTTCTCGAACTGCTTCATCATTAAGATAATCCATTAACCCTCTATATTGTTATACACGCAGACGGCTTTGTTGATTTCTAGTGAAATTAAGATTATTTGCCTCGACTTGTAGATGAGAATCAACAGCCCACTGTTGAAATAATTTTCCGCCATGTAGTATCGGATTAAATCTATTGACTCTGAAAGCTATTTGAGCAACTTTCCATTGTAGAAGCGATATATGAGTTCTTACTCTACCAGGTCGGTTTTCAAGATTTATTTGGAAAGGATAGAGCACAACATATATCATTGGATCTAAATGTGGACTCAGAATATTTAACTTTGTTTTAGGTTGATCAGCATCTCGTGGATATACTCTAATATTTCTTTCAAACGGTGGCTCACCATCAGCGAGACGAAATATAATAGCCACTTCGTCGACAGTTGGTAAATTATATCTTTGTCGATCAGTATTGCGGTCAGGTCGAATGGCCATGTTGACCGTTGGTAACGAATGATTATTTTGTTCTGCTCGCTCTTTCTCGTCTTGTTTGATTTCACCTAGCATACGATAGGCTTTTGCATAAATGTTATTCTGTCGAATTATATAATCTACATTTTGTATGATATTTGCATTCAGTCTTTGATTTGCTTGATATTGCATTCTTTGAGCGTTTGCCATTGCAGAATTGATAAAACAAAAGGTGACAATATTGTCGTTGAGCGCCATCTTCTGGATGCATGTGCCCAGTCCGATGACAAATTTGTCCATGAACTCGGAATACATATGGCCCACGTCCTGATAAATGATCGACATGTGCACCCATTGGGGCAAACGATAAAGATGAATTATATTTTCTTATTTTTTCATGAAAATTTCGATAATGTGGATGTGCTGGGTTACTAAAAAATCTCTTGAAGATATAGGGGGAATCTCGTCTTCGTGACCATCTACCTCCAGCAAAACAGTTCCCTTATGGCAACAATATTGAAATGTTTCATGTGATGATTTTTCCGCGGGAAACTTCAGAGAGATGCACAATAATCACATTGTTGATCCATAACGCCACATCTATGAATCTCCACTTCATTTTCGATAAATATGTCATTTGTTGGGATAGTAGGACGATGTCTGATTCTTGACGTTTGAATGTGTGCTGCAAGTTGAACTCGTTGAGTTGCTGCTTGATTTTTAGATTCTTGCGCTTGTCGATTGGCACGAGATCTTTGTTGTTGTTCTGCTTCTTGTGATCGCTTTGTTGCCACCGGCTGATTTGATTATTGAAATTGTCGATTAGCACGGGATCTTTGTTGTTGTGCTTCTTCTTGTGATCGCTGTGTTGCCACCTGCTGATTTGATTATTGCAATTGTCGATTAGCACGGGATCTTTGTTGTTGTGCTTCTTCTTGTGCTCGTCGAGTTGCCGCCTGCTGATTTGATTATTGCAATCGCCGATTGGCACGTGATCTTTGCATTCGAGCTGAAGTTTACAGTCCTGGTGCCGCTGTTTGCTTTGACTCTGGCATTATCTCCATCTTTATTGTCGTTCAAGATTCATTCGCGAAACATGTTCCTCTCGAGGTTCGTTATTTATGTAAGAGTACAAATTAAGTACAAACGATTGCATAAATGTTAATTTGTGGAACATTCAGTCTTTGTTGACCATCTACCTCCAGCATAACATCTAATATATAATCGCCCTAAGTATGCGTGTGTCTCCCCGTCAAAATGTGCTCGAAAGGCGCGCAAAAAAGGCGCGCAAAGCAGGCGCACAAAATTATTATAAATAAATTAAAAATGTTCGCCGTAAAAAAAATATTATATGACGGCATTGTTTTAGCTAGTACGTCAATTACTGAAACAATGCACGAAACTGTGATGTCAGCATTTGTGTACACACAAACATACATTTGTGTTGAGTCTAACATCGGCCACCAGCCTATGCGTGTGTGTGTGTCCGTTATAAATCATGATGTAAGTCACCACCAACCGGTTGATGTCGGTGTGTCGGTCTTCGGTTCTTGACCCACTGCCAACTGCATTGCTGCGCCGCATTCAAGGTACGACATCGTTCTCCTACACCTGTACCCATCGTCAATGTCACGTTCGCATTGCTTTACTATTTCTTATTCAACTCCACAAATGTACAAACATTCGCATGTTGCCACAAGACAACTATGCCTCGAAAAAGAACATTCGATAAAGCCAAAAATGCCGATAGAAAACGTCGCAGAAACGAACATAACAGGAATCGAAGAAGAACAGAAACACACGAGGAGGCATCCCGGCGACGAGAAACGCGAAACCAACGCGAAAGCCTTTTTGGGTTCCACATGCACAAGCAGTCTCATGCAATTATCAGACTCCAAGTTCATCTCCCTGGCGAGCAATCAGTAGTTTTTATTACTGATAACGTTGAGGCTGCAGCACAGAACGCAGCTTCGAGAGACACTACTTTAACGGCATGGTTCAAACTAAATCAACAATACCAGATGGCTAAAGTTATACTATACTATAGACACTGACATATCTGAACATTATGTTTTTCACAAGAGGACCAGAACATGGCAGAGAAGGCAAACGGGTGCTGACAGAATAATTGGTCATATGTACTCTGTCAGTTTAGCGTCAGACATTCAGCGCTTCTGCTTGCGCTTACTTCTCCTTAATGTGCCAGGTGCAAATTCCTTTGAGGACCTTCGGACCGTCCATGGTATTACATATCCAACATTCAAGGAAGCTGCACAACACCGAGGCCTCTTCAATGACGAGCAGGTCTGGGATATGACGTTACATGATGCAGTTGCCGAAAAGAGACCCGCTCTCCTACGGGAATTATTTGCACATATGTGCCTGCTCGCATCTCCTTCAAATATTCCACAATTGTTCCAGAAAAATAAAGAATACTTTTATGAAGATTTTACGTTGCAGTTTCATCACGAAGTGGTATTGCAAACACTGTCTCAATTTGGCCCTTACTGATATTCAATTGATCTTTATTGCTAATAGGAAAACCTGCGAGAATTTCGGTTTACCAGTTCCACCAAGTCACGTGGAAGACATACAGGACAGCGTTTTTGATCCGGTCCAACAGCTCAGCAAAGCAACAGACATGGTACGGAGTCTCAATGAACAGCAGAGACACGCATTTGATGAAAGTATCACAGCCGCAGCCAATGATCATCTTCCTCATAGGTGTTACTTTCTTGACGGACCTGGTGGCAGTGGTAAAACATATTTGTACACAACCTTGCTTGCATCCTTTAGAGGGGAACATACGATTGCTTTAGCTACTGCATCAACTGAATCGCGGCCAATTTACTGTAAAGTGGTCGAACGTATCATTCCCAATTTTCAACTTCCCGTCCCAATTATCGACACCTCAACCTCCAGAATGAGATGACCTCCTCAGATGCTGACATTCTCCGAAGAGCCACAATAATCATTTTGGGATGAATCCACGATGGCCTCTTAGGACGCATTGAAATGCGTGGATAAACTCTTACAAGGTGTCATGCAAAATGACAAACCTTTCGGTGGAAAAAACCTTTCTCTTGGGTGGGGACTTCAGACAAACCTTGCCCGTTGTTGCTCATGGAACCAGGGCCGCCATTGTCGAAGCGAGTATTAAGATTACCGATCTTTGGTCTAAATTTACAATTCTCACATTGACAAGTAATTTGCGATCTATTGATCCAGAATTTACGTCTTGGTTAATTGAGCTAGGCAATGGAACATTAACCAATGAACATGGATTGAACGAGAATATGTTTGAAGTTCCAGCCCATATGGTCTGCACAGGATCTTTTGATTCTGAAATCTTCGATGAACGTCTTCTAGCCAGAGATGCAGAAGAATTTGCAGATAAGGCTATTCTCTGCCCTACAAATGCCGATGTGGACCATATCAATAGTCAGGTTCTGCATTTACTTGAAGGAGAACCCAGGACATACTTAAGTTCCAACTCCATCGACGACTGCAAGCCAGATGATGAAAACAATTATCCCGTGGAATTTCTACACCAATTGGCACCTTCGGTAATGCCGATTCATCAATTAACATTAAAAGTCGTCACAATTATAATTCTTATTCGCAATTTTAACACCAAACAAGGTCTATGCAACGGCACCAGATTGGTGGTTAGGGACTTCAAACCCAACCTCATCATCGCTGAACTTGTGTCCGGAAGTGGCAAAGGTCACACTATATTCATTCCACGCGTGGACATTGCCCCGACAACCACAGACTTGCCTTTCATTCTACGGAGAAGGCAATTCCCTGTGAAGTTAGCTTTCGTAATGACCATAAACAAATCGCAAGGCCAGACACTGGATAAGGTTGGTATCTACCTACCACAACCTGTGTTTAGCCATAGGCAATTATACGTTGCTTTCTCCCGTGTACGCAGATCAGCAGATGTCAAGGTCCATGTGGCAGATGGTCCTAAACAAGGGAAACTGCTCCACAGCTCCAACTGCTACACTACAAATGTGGTGTACAGGGAGATCTTTCATATTTAGCTGTTCCTATCGTATTGTGTTCATGGCAATAAAAGATAAAAGTTCTTTTCTATTTGAGTATTTCGTACATCTCTTTGTTATTTATTTTCATATCGTAGTGTGTTCATGGCAATATAGGCAAAACGTTATTTTCTATTACAGTATTTCATATATTTCTTTGTTATTTCTGTTTATATATCGTATTCTCTTCATGGCAATAAAAGCCACGTGTTTTTTTCTATTGCAGTATTTGGTATATTTCTTTGTTATCCCTTCTGTGGGATTTCGTTCTGCCAGCTTCAGCAGGCTTTTAAACTAGTTTGCCATAAATATGGCAGCAATTTTTATACGGACGTCCGAAAAGAGTTATTTTTGGTACATTAATTTTTTTCAAGGCTTTTTTTTTGGCGGTGCGCATTTTAAGAGAAAAAGAAAGGTATCATTTTGGTTTCGAGATTAACAGAGCGTGTGGTATTTCTCGCCGTAAAATATTATATGACGTCATTGTTTGAGCTATATTTTTATTTTGGAAAAGGAAACGATGTGAAATGAACACTGATTCGAACGCATGCTATAACATTCACATAAGTTACTTGGCCTTTTGAAAAAAAGTGAGTGCCATAGGCGCCCGTGAATTCAATTGAACAATATAAGTTTAAAAAAATTTTCTAATAGCTTTCATTGCGCAATTTGTTTTTGCATTTTGTATTTTATTTCAATGCTTTATCGTAGTCCCATTCTATATGATATATTAAAATAAAAGCCACAACTCACACAGACACGGCAATAACCAAAGTAGTTTCAAGAATAGGGACTTTGGACATTTTGGAAAAGAGAACGATTTAAAAAGAGCCGTTAATCGGTTGGCTGATTATATAGTTTGGAATATTACCCACAAATGAGATCCACATCAAGCACATCTGTGATTTGAAGCCGTTTAAGTATCGTTGATGATAATGACTTATCAGTTTATTCGCCCATTTGTCCATACATTATTACGACAACATTACCAAAACATGTAAAAAAATTAAATGTAATTTTTACACATATTAATTTCAAAGAAATATTTATTTTGCATGAAACGTAGTAAGGAAAGTTTGTCACAGGATAACAGAGAAGATTAAATTATCAATTTTTAATTATATTTACAATTTAATATAAACGTGTTAGTAATTCACATAAACGTTTTTATTATTGTCAAGTCAGCAGCTTTTCAAGATCTATTATGACTTGTCAGTTATTGTACCCATTGGTCCAAACATTATTACCTTTACCTTATCAAAAACATGTAAACATGTAAACACAAAATTGTAACTAATTACAAATGTGATTAACAAATAACTATTTATTTTGCATGAAATCTTTTAATTAAAGTTTATCACTGGATAATAGAAATTATGAACGTATCAACAGTTAATCGTATATACAATTTAATATACACGTTTTAGGAATTCAAATAAACGTTTTCGTTATGGTCAAGTCAGCACCCCTTCCATTTCTATATTAAAAGCAAAGATTTGTTTATTCAAAATTAGTCTAAGATGCATTAAAATATTACATTTAACTAACAATCAAACAAAAACTATTGTGGGGAGGAGTCCGATTTTTTAATATGTTATTTTTAATCATAAAAAATGCAAATTCAAAGTGTATAAAAGAAAACAAAAACGCTAAACTGAAGCATAAGTAGACAAATTCCATTTGCAGTAATAAAAATGGCTTTGTAGTTCAAAGCGCATCGAAACTTTGCAACCAAACGACAAACAATTGTAAATTTCATAAACCGAAAAAAAACTAATGTTATACAATGATATAGAAAATTAAATGTATAATTACGTACATAATATTGACATGGACACAAACACAAAAAACTGACATTTTATAAAAAAATATATATATATTTATTACATCAAATAAAACATGGCTCATTTTACTTAGTTCCCTTCACACATTAATAAAAGCTCAAATTATGACGTCAAGTCACAGTATTGAATGGCGTGAAACACATTTTGTTAATCTTGAAAGCAAAATTGTTTACATTACTATTGAGTTTCATAAATAGAACTTGGACAATAGGCACGCTGCCGAAGCTATGGAAAAATGCCACAATGACCCCAATTACCAAAGAGGGTAAACCAGGCGAACACCCGTCCAGTTACCGGCCAATTTCCCTAACGTCGTGTGTGCGGAATGTAGCTGAACGATTAGTGAACGCACGACTCTACTTGTTCCTCGAAAAGACCAAATGCATTCAAATGACTCAGGGTGGGTTCCGAAAGGGACGCCAACCGATGGACCAGCCTCTCCGCTAATTCAGACGATTACAAATAAACTCCAGTCGAGGAATCACTTCGTTGTGGTGTTTTTCGATCTGAAGCCAGCTTACGACAAGGTGTGGCGTGGAGGGCTACTTTATAAGTTGCAGCAGTTAGGTGTCAGTGCGAACATGTACAGTTGGATAAAATCGTTCCTTACGGACAGAACGATCAAGACTCGAGTGGGGGAGTTATTATCCAACGAAGCGTGTTGGAAGACGGACTCCCACAGGGGTCCGCGCTTAGTTGTACATTGTTCGTAGCCTACGTCCACGACCTATTAGGTATTCTGGGGTCGCAGAATGCCATGTTTGCTTACGATCTGGCTATGTGAAGTTCCGGAAAAGACGTCGCAACACTGCAGAACCGGCTGCAGGAAGATCTGAATCGAATCGAAGACTATGCCAACCGATGGTGCCTAATAGTCAACACGGAGAAAACGGTCCACTCCATTTTTACAAATGGACGGAATGCCCCGAAGCACGAGGTGGTGCTTCAGATATTGGGAAAATTGAATTGGGATCGGACCAACGTACTGGGATCAGTTTGACAGGTTCAACTGCATAACCATTTACGTGAATTGTGCGCCAAAGCCACAGCTAAACTGTCCCTGGTGAAGAAACTGGCTAGCACTAGTTGGGGTGCGGACGAAAGATTACTGAGAGCTCTCTATCTCGTTAGAGTGAGGGGTGCCATTGATAGGTCCAGGTCTGCGAGCCGGACGGCTCTAGAGGGTCTGGATCGAATACAAAACCAGGCTCTATGGTTTGTATGCGGGGCGTTGCATACGACACCCACAGCCGCTGTAGAAGTTATGTCCAACGTCGAACCCCTGGCGAGAAAAGGCAATAATGACCACGTTAGAGCAATACCGTAGGTTGGAGCATGACGAACCCTGCTTCCAACTACAAGACCGATGGGTAAAGAGGACCCGACTGAAAAGACCATCCTTCATGGATACGATCTACGAACTAGAAGACTCAGTCCCCATACCCAAGCACAGGGAACGAATGCAACTGGTCCCTGTTTGAGGACCACATGAAAGCTTTGACTTGCCTGAACTACGTTTGACACTGGCAAATACAGCGGTGACGAAAGCCAGTCCCGTCGAGCTCCAGCGAGACGAGACTCTGAAGACAATCGAGGCTTATGGCGTCAGCATGATAAAAGTCTACACGGACGGCTCACGTTTCAAGGATCGCAGAAGTGGATACTGTTGGTCGATCCTCACTGGAGACGAAAACGGTCAGTGTCATTTTGGAAACAGTAGGTGAAACCTAGCACGAGGCGGAAAAGTAGTCCTTCAGTACATCACTGGGCACAGTGGCGAGCCTCATTCAGACAGAGTCGATAAGTTGGCGAGAGAAGGTTCAGATCAGCCCCAACCCAATCGCCCGATGACCCAGCTGGGGATCCGATCGTGGCTAAAGGACAATTTCCGAGAGAAATGGCTCCAGGGCTGGGCGTCTGGAAGCACGGCAAGAAAAGTATTCCAGTACATGCCGCGACCGAGCAAAAGCGACTCCTGGTGGGAAATTGGACGTAGCAATCAGACGCTCATAACTAGAATGAGAACTGAACATTGTCCCATACGAAGCTACTTGTACAACTTTAACACTAGAAGGGAACTGGCCTATCGGCTGTGTGGCCACCCGGAGGAGACGGTGGCCCACGTACTCGAAGAGTGCCCCGAGCTGTGAGGGGATTTGGAAGGATAAGTAATGGTACCTGCAGAGGACTACCTCTACGGCGATGCCCGCTTGATGAGGCTCGCTTGCGATAAAATGAACCGGGTCCTAAGAGCCTAACAGCTCGACCCAAAAGAGAATGAACATTCATGAGTATGTTGTATTTTCCATCCATCCCTCCGTCAAATCTTGTAACGTAAAATTAAACCATTTATGGTGGTTGTAGAGATCTAAACATTTTACCACAGATAGATCTTGAATGATAATGCATTTTATCAAAATTGACAGAGCATAAAGATGGGATTGGCAATCTTTAGATTGAAACTTCCACAATGTTTACGTTGTTTAATTTAGTTTTTTTGGCTGCTGGACTTCATGCTGTTGGTGCTCTGGAAACTGCAGGTTCATACAATTTTAAACTAGTTAATAATTGGAAGAAAGAGCTAATGCCTAGTTAATTCATATTACATAGATGCAGAAACATGTATTATATTTAATAATATATTTTACTTTCTAACAATTACAAAACTAAATTTATCGACAAGATATATATAAAGGGCAGTTACTGACACGAACATACATACAAACAATGCCTGTTTTCAATTTTAATGATAACGAAATAACGACATAACTATATAAAAATAGTCCCACATCACAACTGACCACATAAATATTTATTATTATGTATAAAAATTAAACTCATTAATAGCATGTACTATAGAAAAGCAACTGCACAAAAAGATTAAGTAAAGAAAGAACTTCTTTTACAGAATATTAAAAAAATATCACTAATCTGTAGAATAATAAGTTGGCTACTTCATGTTTAAATTTAATCTCATTTTGATTGTATTAATATAGAAACAATTGCTTGTTTAGGTTGTTGAATTTTAATGTATACATTGTATGTGCTGCTCTTGGTATTTTAATTAAATATTATTCTTAAATAATGACATGTTTTATTCCTAACGTTCAGATCTTAAATGCAACTTCTTTATTTAAGAATATTATATTCAATTATAGTTTTTTTATATTTTCTTACGGTCATTATAATTGCATGTAATATCTCGTTGACCTTACAAATATTTCAGAATTTGTTCCAAGACAATTTTGTCATATCAAAGCAACATTTCAAGAGCACTTAGTTCATTTACACTCTTACCTGAAATAAAACTAAGTGAATAAAACAGTTTTGGTAGAAAGTTAAAATAGTTATGCATTTTTGTCTGAATATATCATTGACGCTTTAATGGATCTTTTTCTTAAAAACAACCTAATTGTCTTTGATAGATCATTATGATTTAATAAATTAATATTACATTAAATTCTAAAATTGTAAATTTTTCATCCCCTGTTATATGTTTCAGACTTAAAGAAAATGTCAATTAATTTATTATCAACTAGCAAAATACCCGCGCTACGCTGCGGAAAACAGGATTTCAGTTACCGTTGAGAACCCGCATAACACAAATTCAAAACACCAATTGATTTCAATCTGAATCATGATGAATATAATACACCGTCTTGTCTGTCTGTCTGTCGTAGTCCCGCAGAAAAACAAAAACGAAAAGTAAAAAATGATACACTTCCCGTGATCATATCGAGCTGATAATTTAATTTATTTTTCGTCTGCTACCATTGGGGGAGGGTACTCAACAACTTCCCAAAGTTTCGTGCTCCTAACTACTCGGGAAGTTAGATATTTAATGATGAGTCTGTTATATATAGCTCATATAAGAAAAAAACTACATTTGAGCCCCCGGCCCCCTAGTGAATAATAATTTTATATTTGGTTGTGATTGTTATCATCGCGGGAGGGTACTCAACAACTTTCCAAAGTTTCATGCTTCTACCTACACGGGAAGATGAGGAATTAGTGTTCACTCAGTTTTATATAGCCCATATACGAAAAAAAAACGGTTTTAGGGCCCCAGCCACCCATGAGTGAAATTATTAAATTTTCTTTTCGCCAATTATCGTCATAAGAGTGTACTAATCAAGTTCCCAAAGTTTTAGCTTGTACATTCACGGGAAGTTGGAGAATTAGTGTTGAGTCAGTTTTTAATATTAGAAAAAACTATATTTGGGCCCCCGGTCCCCAGTAAGTGATAATTTATATAATTTTTTTACCTGTTACCATCGCGGAATGTAACTTAACAACTGCCCAAAGTTTCATGCTTCCACCTTTACGGGAAATAGGAGAATTAGTGATTTTTAGTTTTTATATAGCTCATATCAGGAAAAAACTAAATTTGGGCCCCCGGCCCCCACTATGTGATAATTTAAAAATTGTTTTAGTTTGTTACCACTACTCAAACTTTCTTGCTTCTATCTACACGGGAAACATAAGAATTTGTGATTTTCAGTTTTTATGTAGCTCACATAAAGAAAAAACTTTATTTGGGCCACCGGACCCCAGTATTTGAAAATTTAAATATATTTTTGCCTGTTGATATCGCCAAAGTGTACTCAACATCTTCACAAAGTTTCATTCTTCTATCTACTCGCGAAATAGGAGAATTAGTTATTTTAATTTTAATATTGCCCATATAAGGAAAACAATGGTTTTGGGCCCCCCGCCCCAATGAGTGTGAATTTAAAATTTATTTTATGCCAATTTTCGTCACGAGAGGCTACTTAACAACTCCCCAAGGTTTCATGCTTCTACATACACGGAAAGTTGGAGAATTAGTGATGAGTCAGTTTTTAATATAAAAAAACTACATTTCGGCCCCCGGCCCCATTAAGTGATAATTTAAATATGTTTTTTGCTTGTTAACATCGCCCAAAGATTTAGCTTCTACATTCACGGGAAGTTGGAGAATTAGTGTTGAGTTAGTTTTAAAATAAAAAAACTACATTTGGGCCCCCGGCCCCCCATTAAGTGATAATTTAAATATGTTTTTCGCTTGTTAACATCGGGGAAGTCAACTACTCAGTGTTTCACACTTCTACCTACACGGGCAATATGAGAATTTGTGATTTTCAGTTTTTATATAGCTCATATAAGGAAAGAACTTCATTTGGGCCCCCGGCCCCCAGGAAGTGATAATTTAATTTTTTTCACCTGTTACCATTGCGGGTTTGTCCTCAACAACTTCTAAAAGTTTCATGCTTCTGCCTACTCGGGAAATAGGAGAATTTGTGATTTTTAAATTTTATATAGGCCATATAAGGAAAAAAAACTTTTTTGGGCCCCCGGCCCCCATGAGTGTAAATTGTAAAATTCTTTTACACCAATTTTCGTCACGAGAGGCTACACAACAACTTCCCAAAGTTTCATGCTTCTACCTACAGGGGAAGTTGGAGAATTAGTGATGAGTCAGTTTTTTTATATAATAAAAAAACTACATTTGGGCCCCCGGCCCCCATTAAGTGATAATTTAAATTTTGTTTTTGCTTGTTACCTTCGCGGAAGTGTACTTATCAACTACCCAGTGTTTTATGGTTCTACCTACACGGGAAATATGAGAATTTTGATTTTCAGTTTTTATATAGCTCATATAAGGAAAGAACTTCATTTGGGCCCCCGGCCCCCAGGAAGTGATAATTTAATTTGTTTTCGCCTGTTACCATTGCGGGGTTCTACTCAACAACTTCTAAAAGTTTCATACTTCTGCTTACTCGGGAAATAGGAGAATTTGTGATTTTCAAATTTTATATAGGCCATATTAGGAAAAAAACGTTTTTGGGGCCCCAGCCCCCATGAGTGTAAAATTGTAAAATTCTTTTACACCAGTTTTCGTCTCGAGAGGCTACACAACAACTTCCCAAAGTTTCATGCTTCTATCTACACAAGAAATAGGAGAATTAGTGATTTTTAGTTTTTATATAGCTCATATAAGGAAAAAACTTCATTTGGGCCCCCGGCCCCCAGGAAGTGATAATTTAAATGTTTTTTCTCCCATTACCATTGCGGGATTGTACTCAACAATTTCCCAAAGTTTCATGCTTCTGCCTACTCGGGAAATAGGAGAATTGGTGATTTTCAAATTTTATATAGGCCATATAAGGAAAAAAAAAGTTTTTGGGCCCCCGGCCCCCATGAGTGTTATTTTTAAAATTCTTTTACTCCAATTTTTGTTGCCAGAGGCTACTCGACAACTTCCCAAAGTTTCATGCTTCTACCTACACGGGAAGTTGGAGAATTAGTGATGACTCATTTTTTTATAAAAGAAAAAAACTACATTTGGGCCCCCGGCCTCCATTCAGTGATAATTTAATTATATTTTTTGCTTGTTATTTTTGCGGAAGTGAACTTAACAACCACTCCAAGTTTCATGCTTCTATCTACACGGGAAATAGGAGAATTAGTGATTTTTAGTTTTTATATAGCTCATATAAGGAAAAAACTTCATTTGGGCCGCCGGCCCCCAGGAAGTGATAATTTAAATGTTTTTTCTCCCATTACCATCGCGGGGTTGTACTCAACAATTTCCCAAAGTTTCATGCTTCTGCCTACTCGGGAAATAGGAGAATTGGTGATTTTCAAATTTTATAAAGGCCATAAAAGGAAAAAAAACGTTTTTGGGCCCCCGGCCCCCATGAGTGTTATTTTTAAAATTCTTTTACTCCAATTTTCGTCGCGAGAGGCTACTCGACAACTTCCCAAAGTTTCATGCTTCTACCTACACGGGAAGTTGGAGAATTAGTGATGAATGAGTCAGTGAGTCAGTGAGTGAGGGCTTTGTCTTTTATTAGTATAGATTATATAATGGATCTAATGTTTGTTATTTTACTTTCTTACATAAAATAATGCCTATAGGTTCCGTGACAAAAGAGACATTTAAATCTATTTCCCCAGGTAACCCATGCAATGCAACGTTTCATCGCATTGATATTCTGAACTAAATTAACATTATTACTGTCTCGTAAATTTTATTTACTCAGTTATTGAAACGATTATCACTATCTTAAATATTACAGACAATACTATACAGAAGACAAAAATGTCCTATGATTATTATGGTTTATGTCTAGCATTGCATTTTTAACAATTTTAAAGGACTATAGTTTGTTTGTTTTCCATGTTAGTTTAAGGAAAATTTTAAAAAAAACGTAAAAATTTGTTTTGACTATAAATCATTTATTTTCGATACATAACTAAATGTATGTTCATCATAATACGCATCAAACGACAATCCGAAAATTGTAGTTATGCCTCATATATAAAGGATTTAAGTAAAATTAAAAACAAAATTCAGTCTGCCTGCTAAATTTCAGCTCGATTTATCACGGGAAAAGGGTTATCAAAACATGTTTAATATAGTTCGCACCAAAAGACAGACAAGCAATTACTAGCATTTACATTTAAAGATCGGGAATATCTATATATATAAAAATCAAAGTATGTATGTATGTATGTATGTATGTATGTCCTTTATAGCCGACTTCACCATTCATCCGATCTCCATAACACTTTTGGAGACTTTTGAGTACGCTCTTGGGATGGTAACTGGCTACTTTTTTGCAAAATTCAACACTCACGGGGCGCCGGGGGCCCATAATAGGATTTTTTCTTATACGAACTATATGAAAATTAGTTTAAGCGTTAGCTATTAGGTAAATTGATGGATTTTAACCAAACTTTTTATATAACAACTTGGTAGCCAATATTGAAATACTATATGTCACTCATTTCCTAATGTCCCTTTCTTCGGGGCTGGGGGCCAAAAATGTCTTATTTCATAAACGTTTAAGATGTTTATTCCCCATTGAAGTATTAAAGATCTAGATAAATATAGAGAAATATATCCGCTATGAAATTGATTGAAATAAACAGGTGTTTTGAACTTGACATCTTGCACTAATTGGGCGCTGGGGCCCTTAATGTCGTTTTTTGCTTATATAAGCTATATAAAATTAGTTTATGTGATAGCTACTGAGTAAATGAATGGATCTTAACAAAATTTTGTATATAAAAACATGGTAGCCCATATTAAAATATCAAAGGGCACTGCACGTCTAAAGTCCAATCATTCAGGGCTGCGGGCCCCAAATGTCTTTTTTTCGAATATGGTTGAGATATTTTTTGCCATTCTATTTTTAACGAAATTGAGAAATATATCAATGATGAAACTGAATTAAAATGAACAACATGTTGAAATTTACATCTTGCATTGGTTGGGCCGGGGGCCCAAAATGTCTTTTTTTCGTATATATTTGAGATAACATTTGCCATTCTATTTTTAACGAACCTTAGAAACATATCTATGATGAAACTGAATTTAAATAAACATGTTTTCGAAATGTTAATCTTGAACCGAATGGGCCCGGGGGCCCCTTAATGTGTTTTTTCTTATAAATATATAGATAAAAATGAAAGTATGTATGTATGTATGTATGCATGTCCTTTATAGCTGACTAAACCATTCATCCGTTCGCCATGAAACTTTGAGTACGCTCCTCGGATGGTCACTGGCAAATTTCTTTTTCCAAAATTTGACAGTCATGGGGCGCCGGGGGTCCATAATATGATTTTTTTCTTATATGAGCTATATAAAAATTGGTTTAAGCGTTAGCTATAAGGTACATTGATGGATCTTAACCAAACTTTGTACACAACAACTAAGTAGCCAATATTGAAATACTATAGGGCATTAACATCCTAATGTCAATTTCATCGTGGCTGGGGGCCCAAAATGTCTTTTTTCACATACATTTAAGATTTTATTCTCAATTCAATTTTTAAAGATCTTGAGAAATATAGATACATATATCCACTATGAAATGGATTGAAATAAACAGGTGTTTTGAACTTGACATCTTGTACTAAATGGGCCCTGGGGCACTAAATGGACCCTGTGGCCCTTAATGTCGTTTTTTGATTATATATAAAAATTAGTTTATGCGTTACCTACTGAGTAAATGAATAGATCTTAACCAAACTTTGTATATAAAAACCTGGTAGCGCATATTAAAATAACAAAATGCACTGCACTTTTAATGTCCAATTGTTCAGGGCTGGGGGCCCCAGTTTATTTTTCGTATATGTTTGAGATATTATTTGCCATTATATTTTATACAATCTTGAGAAATATATCTATGATGAAACTGAATTTAAATAAACAGGTTTTCAAAATGTACATCTTGAACGGAATGGGACCGGGGACCCCTTAATGTGTTGTTTCTTTATATTACCTAAATAAAAATTACTTTAATTGTTAGATAATGAGAAAATAACTGGATATTGACCAAACTTGGTATATACAAACTTAAGAGCCTATATTAAATTACTTTAGGGCACTGAGCTCTTAATGTCCATTTCCTCGGGGCTGGGGGCCCTAAATGTGTTTTTACTAAACTTTTAATATATTGTATTCCCCATTAAATTTTACACGATATTGACAATATATATATTTATATATTTGATATGAAAATGAACAGATTTTCAAAGGTCATATGTTAAACTGATGGGCCCAAATACCCTTAAAGTAATTTCTTTTTTTATCTATATTTGTATTCCTTTTTACTGAGATCGTTGCAACGCACGACGGGTCTGCTAGTATTTTATAAAAGTATCTAATATATAAATCTCAGTTGGTTTTTGTATCTTTGTATGTTTGTATGTTTGTATGTTTGTATGTTTGTATGTTTCACATTTCGATTTTCTGTTAGACAATCACGGAAAAACCAAATGACGGACGGGGACCAAATTGGCAGGACGGTTCCTTTTACCCTGAAGGTGGTTTTAAGTTAGTTTTTTTAATTGTCCCTTTTGCCCGAGTGCCGTAAATTAAATAATCAGAAAATGCATGGACAAAGAATACAAAATTTAACCTCATTTCTGTATTGAACAAATTTACGCCGACGTTCAAATGCCGTTCAAAGCGAGTTACTTTTGATGACGTTTTTTTCCCCAAAGCCAATACTTTATTTTCAGCCGTGCGCATTTGAAAAAATATGATAATGTCTAATTACGGTGCGCACATTTTCGTGTACGCTTCATAATTTGAGCTGTGTAGTACAAAGAATTGTCATTTTCTTTACTTTTACTTTCTATATATTAGATAGACACGTAAACATATTTAATTACAACTGCCACACGATGCATTATATTTAATTGTTTACACGTTTAAATCTAATTGCGAATTTGTTTTAATTATTTTCTGTTCCATAACTCGACATTTAATGAAAAACCTATTTATGTAATAATTGTGTCAGTATTTTTTTCAAGGCTTCATTTTTAGCGGTGCACGTTTTAAAATCTTTTATCGCCTGATTACTGTGCACACATTTTCGTGTACGCATCTTAAATTTAGCTGTGTCCTATTAATATAACATTTATATTTTGTTTGTCTTTTACATAAGCTGTTGTCTTTTAAATAACCTATACACTTATACTATTTAAACTTAGGCTACCGGACTTATTAACATAAGTAGATTAAACTAAATAAAGTGATCCTGAAAACGCTTAATTATTTTGTATTGCGAAAATGAATATGTTATGTTCATTCCTTTGATGATGGATTAACATAGGCCATTTTTAAAATCGATTATTGTGATGGTTTCACATGCATTTTTAACATAAAATTGATTTGTTTTGTTTGTTTTTTTAAAATTAGGAATATAGCCTAATTTTTTTTATTTATCTTTATAATCTTTATCTCATAGACGCTATTGCAAATATGGTATTAATTACAATTGTGTTACATTGCAGTGTCGTAAATATATAAGAGCTTTTTTAGTGACTACAGTGGCAGATATCTTTTGGAAAAATGTCAACAAAGCAGTGGCCTTTTTTAAATGGATACAAACAAACAAACATAAAAATATCAACTGAGCTTTATATATTACATATGCGTTTAAATTATTTTATTTCAATATTTTTCACGATGCATTGTATTAATATTTTACATGCAATGAATAAAATTGGGATTTTTAAAAATTTAATTCATAACTTGACATTTAATTAAAAACCATAGATGTAGCGAGTTTATTTTATGTTGAAAGTGATTGCCTATGTCAAATAAACGTACACTTTAAAACTGTTTACTTAAGCTTTATATACACTATACATTATAAACTTTCGCTACCGAACGTATTAACAAAAGTTGACTAAATTTAATGAAGTGATCCTGAAAACGCTTAATTAATATGAATTTAGAATTGAATATGTTTTTAAGTTCATTACTTTGTATTCAGAATAGCATAGGGGTCTTTTTTTAAATGTATTTTATTTTTCAGATATAAAATCTGGTGTGTGTGTGTGCATTGAATATAATTTACAAAATATGATGCCTTATCCGAAATAGGGAACAAAAAAAAAGATTCCTTTTTGAAATTATACACATTGCTTTTAAACAATAAATATAAATCGTAAAATATAGAGACATAAAAATGTTAAATATTATTTCCCTGTTTAGACAATTATGAATACGTCAAAATGATAAGTTATTTTGGTCCAGTACATTTACTTTATAACAAGACTTTATTTTATGCGGCCAGCTTTCTATATATCTAAATATGATGTGCACATTTTTTATATCATTTTAATACGAGCGTTTTTTTTTAAAATAGTATTTTAGAAAGTACATTTATAATTTTGTTTATTTGCGCTATGAGTCAATTAGCTTTTGCCTTTTAAAGGGATAGTGCCACATGTTCTTTATCTCATAGATGTGGTTACAAATATTATATAACTTACAATTGTGATACGATGCAGTTTCGTAATTATATATTACATTTTTGAGTTACGAGGGTGGTAGAGCTCTTTCGGAAAACATATAAGTTATGTTAATTTTGTACAAGTGGGAATGAAATTGTAAATTTAGTTATTATGGTCGGCAAGAATCATTATTTAATAAGTCATATCTTTTGAATTGTAAGGTTATGTTAAAAGGCACTGCATTAAGTGAAAACAACTCACGCGGTAAAGTTGCATATCTCTGTTTCTCATAAGATTTTAACTAAATAGTTGAATCGGAAATTTAACTTGGCAAATAAAAATTGTAATAACCATCACCTAATACTTGGATAAAGGGTCAGCACACTCCCACTACAAAGTGCGGGTATTTTTCAAGTATTATATATATATATAAATATTTAAATATGTTTGTGTGTGTATGAATGTCCTTTATAGCTGTCTAAACCATTCACCCGATCGTCATGAAACTTTTCAAGACTGTTGAGTATGCTCCCGGGATGGTAACTATCACTTTTTTCAAAATTTAACACTCATGGGGCGACGGGGACCCATATCGTCATGTTTTGCTTATACGAGCTATATAAAAATTAGTTTAAGCTTTAGCTACTGTGTAAATTATTGGATCTTAACCAAAATGTGTATATGACAACTTGATAGCCAATATTAAAATACTATAGGGCACTAAACTGCTAATATTCATTCCTTTGGGGCTGGGGGCCCAAAAATTCACATTTTTTAAGCGTTTAAGATTTTATTCATCATTCAGTCATTAACAATCTTGACAAATTATGACACATGTATCAATTATTATACTAATTGAAATGAACAGATGTTTTGAACTTTATATCTTGCCCAGAATTGGCCCTGTGACCCTTAATTTCGTTTTTATCTTATATGAGCTATACAAAAAATAGTTTCTACGTTAGCTACTTAGTAAATGAATAGATCTTCACCAAACTTTGCACACAAAAACTTGGTAGCCTATATTAAAATACTATAGACACTGAACTTCTAATGCCAATATCTTCGTGGCCGGGGCCCCAAATATCTTTTTTTCGTATATGTTTAAGATATTTTTCCTATTTACTTTTTAAAGAGCTTGAGAAATATAGCCACAATAAAAATGAACTAAAATTAACAGGTTTTTGAAATTGACCTCTTGCACCGAATGGGCCAGGGCCCCTTAATGCTATTTTACCCCTATTGTAGGTATATAAAAAGTAGTTTAAGAGTTAGATATTGAGAAAAAAACTGGATTTTGACAAAATTTAGAATATAAAAACTTAAGAGCCTATATTACTATAGGGCACTGAACTCTTAATTTCCATTCCTTCGAAAAAGTCTTTTTACTGAACTTTAATCATTGTATTCCCTATTCAATTTTACACGATATTGAGGAATATATATTGAGTACAATAGATAAAAACAACATTAAGGGCCCCAGGGCCCATTCTGGGCAAGATATAAAGTTCAAAACACCTGTTGTTAATTTCAATTTGTATAATAATGGATACATGTGTCATTATTTGTCAAGATTGTTAATGACTGAATAGCGAATAAAATCTTAAACGTTTAAGAAATGAGACAATGGCAATAAAAAAAACTATAATATCACTCATTTTGGGGCCGGGGCCCTTAATATCGTTTCTTCTTTTGTACGCTATTTAAGTAATTAATTTATTTATCCGTTTGCTATGAAACTTGGATTTTTTTTCACACTTCCACGAAGATTTCTTCAGAATTATTTTTAAACATACCACTCATTGGTTTCTTTAAATTTATTCCTTTTTACTTTGATCGTTGCAACGCACGACGGGTCTACTAGTCATCAATATAATGCACACTACACTGCGTGACAGGAAAGTATTAAAAAGTTCATTTAATATAATACACATCGCGACTCTCTAGCACAAAAATTAACATTGTACATTGCGATGAATAGAGATAATCTAAAACTTAATTAATTTAATAACAGTACGTTCAATAGATCTGAAATTATCATCAGCACGAGTCTGCCTGCAAAATATAAGCTCGCTAGCATACGAGGAAGTGGGTTTAAAATCGAGAGGAGCAAACTGGTTCTAACATACCATCCCCACAACATCTAGGCTAAAGAAATATTTTTTGAAAAAAAAACGCGCGATCCACCTCTCGGACACTGAGACTTACAACATATTCTCCGCCCATCCCCTGCGAGACTTGCTCGTTCGTAGTCTTCCTTTATCCCACTCTCCCATCTGCCATGAGGCTTTCGTCGTTGCAAGACTTGCCCTTTTGTTACCCAGGCGAACCACATTGTCTTCCCTTGGTTTATTAAACATTAGGAACGGCTTTCTTTGTACCAGCCGAAATGTGTTCTACACTATTTTGTGTAAGCGCTGCTCTTTGAAATAAATAGATGAGACGGGGAGGTTACTCTCCTGGCGTATCGCAGAGCATGTACGTGCAATTACACAAGAAAGTGTCCTGTCTCCCGACTCTTCAATGGACGTGACAATATGGGCGTCGATGACCTGTCAGTCACCGCCGTGGTCTCTTGCAAAACACACCCGGCAGGGTCAGTCTGGAGAAAAGACTAAACCCAGAATATGGTACGATAGCACCACATGGATGAATGTTTTGTTTGCATTGACAACCTAATTTATTTGCCATTCCCTCGCTCTCCTTTCCTATATAAACTCATACTACTCTCTTCTTACTATCTCTATCTTTGGCTCATGATTTCACTTCAGCTAAGTTTTTATTTGTTTATATTCCTTTTAATTGTCTCTTATATGTCCGTTGAAGAAGGCTCTTTGCAGAAATGTTCGCTGTTTTGTTACGTCCTGTAAAGTTCTCTCATACCTTTTTGACATGTTTTCAATCTATAAATGTGATTGTCATGCACAATTCAAGCAAGAGACTTAAGGCCTAGCCTCACAAGTCTACGTTTTTGTCTAGGTCATTTCAGTCTTTGCCTCCAGATTTTGCGTTAAAGCTTGCTTCAAACTTTGATTTCAGCTTGTATACCAGTCGATCTCATTTACATCTTGGATTCCTCCAGTAGTTTCGGACAAAGAAACTTCCAGAAACAGCACAGCTTCGCTATAGATTTGGCTACAAACTTGAAAATCGGACCGCAATACTTCCTTGTCGGTGCTGTTGTTTTCAGTTTTAATCCAGTTACATATTTTGACCTTAAAGACCAACTAACTTTTTTCGACCTTAGCAAGGTACTGATATTATTTTTTTAAATTATTGCTATAGATGAATGCTATTATTAAGCCAAATTTTGTAAGATCATAATTAAGGCTTTTTTAAAATAAGAAAAACATTTAGCTTAATCTTTGTTAGTAATTTTTGAAAATATTTACCATACCATTATGCACATATATAAAATGCAGTAATTGTTTGTGGCTGTTTGTTGAATACATTTATACATCGATTGAAGGATCTGACCAAACTTGGCATATATATATATATATATTATATATATATATATATATATATATATATATATATATATATATCATATATACATTATCATCTTCATTGAAATCTAGAGGTGTTGTAAAATTTTTGACATATTTCCTCTTATTAAATAGCTTTAAGGAACCGAAATTTTTTAAAAATCTATTTACCGGGCCGGTGAGATGGATCTAGACCAAAATTAGTTTACAAAAACTTCATTTCATATATAAATTGCTATATGAAAGTTAATAATTAATACCCACTTATTTGTCTCCAGGGGCCTAAAATATTGTTTTTCCTTATATGAGTTATGTAAAAATAATGTTTTGAACATTGGCCCATGGCCAAATGGCTGGGTATTGACCAAAATAAAACAATAAAAACGTGATGGTCAATATTAAAATAATAATATATTGAAATTCTAATTTTTGTAAAGAAATGTTTAAGACGTTATACTCTATTTCATTGTACAAGTTTTAGACAAATATGGACACCATACAATAACTTTTAACACTAACATTTGGTTACACATAAATTAAACTCAAATCAAAGGTCGTAATAATTGCTTTTGTGACGAAACCTGTATTTAATGTCAATTGATTTCAAAGTGATCGAAATATTTACTTAATTCTGGGATGGTCTGGAAAATTTATTTTAAAAAATTATTTAAATTTAAAAACTCTTTTTTAAGAGGTTTTCATTGAAAATATTTTTAAAATTGTACCTATTACTTATCAGCATATATATTTAAAAGTAGTAATATTAATTGTATCACTTTATTTTGAGCGTATATAATTATTCTAGCAAATCCTACAGTTTATATTTTCAAGATGTACGTTAATATTTGTGAAAGTTTTAAAGTTTTACCCCAAATATTGTAACATTACGGATGTAATATAATTATATTTTTCATTTGATTCAGGTTGGATTCACAATATTATAGAAATTTGACTTTGTTTTGCGTTGGATGACCCTTATTTATTGGTAGGCACGGTGGTCGACCTGCAGTCCACTCGGCAATCGTACCGAGACCTCAAAGAGTCACGGCTCCAGCCTCACTGATGACTATTTTCCTTATCCTACAAGCCCTGAATGGACACCCATTAGTTGGCAAAAATGAAAGTGGGGCCTTTTGCTAGCAACACAATCCCCCTCTCCGAAAATAGGACTTTACTTACTTACACTTATTTATTAGCTATAAAGTCTTTTAATTTTCTTCTCAATCATATTTTGTTTAGAAAACTCACGAATAGAGTGGATCCCCTTCATGAAACATCTTAAAACTAAATTGAATAAGGGTTAATAGAAGATAATATATTTGTATGCTTTAGATAGAGATCCCATGACTCAACGGGATCGCACTGGGTAGGGTACGAAATGGGATCAATAAAACATGCCAGGTTGAAGCCAGTTATACAAGCTAGTTTATCTAATATGAAACATAAGAAAATCGATTGATTTATTAACAAAAACCTTAGATAAAGCATTTAGATGAAAAGGTCTATGATGAAAACCAAAGTACCCGTTGAGGGTTGGGTAAATCCGAAGCGATTCGTTCACCTCAGTTTATTAGCAACGCCTTTGGGCGGTCCCGGTTTAGGGCCAGGAGCGCCATTATGGATTAGCAAAAATAACCGCGAAGAACGCAGCGAACGCCAGCTCTGAGGAAACCTTCCAGTGGTGGTTACACCCTAGGTAGCTCATTAATGATCCCCCGCTTAGTAGCGGTCCAAACCATTGAGACTCGTATGCTTTGCTGGGGTGGCTCTAAAGGTGTAGCGGATTGTAGTAGGGAAATTTCACCCCTCCTCGCGAGGTTAAGCTAGTGGGAGGCATCTTGGACATTCTGCCTCATCGTCGTGTCCAGAGACCGGAGTGTTTCAGTGAACGATTATCCGACAACAAGGCATCCGCCTCATCATTGTGTCCAGAGACCGGAGGGTGTCGCTGAACGACTATCCGAC